>JAYJMJ010090378.1:0-49019 GCA_036873875.1 Laminaria ephemera | reverse complement strand
TCCAAGTCTGTGAAGGCTATAAGATTTATTGTCATCGGGTTTAGAATCCCCTGGATTTATCCATGGGGAGTGTCAATCAATGTGTAGCTGGTGGAGTTAAACCAGGAGAGTCATTCGAAGATGCCGCAAGAACTGAATTAGATGAAGAATTAGGTCTGGAGGCTGAATCTTTTTTTGATGCGGGTTCTTTTTTAACTGAGCCAGGTATAATGATTGCTGACAAAAGAGCCTTTATTGCATTGAACTGTACTGAAAAACTACAATCTAAAGAAAAAGATGCCTCAGAGGTATTTGTTAATAAGCGAACAATAGATCTTTCTGATCTATTAGATGATGTCTTATCTGGAAAAATCGAGTGTGTTACGACACAAATGTTAGTGTTAAAAGCTGCTTTTTTAATTGATCGGTTAAAATAAAGAAAATACAAATGGTACAACAGTGGCTGGCACAAATAAAAATAATGTATACATCGTTAATTCGACATCTATATTAGGTCTTTTTGTCGCACCCATAAGGTCTAATGTTACAGCATCGACATTGCCAGTTATGGGATTATATGAATAAGAAGAATTATTTCTATTTTTATGTAAAAAATAATTTAAACCCATTTCACTTTCCATAAAGACATAAAACAAAAACATCCATGCTGACATTGTTGGGACAACAAGCACAGAGGCAACGAAATTATCACTATTTAAACTTAAAAATAATGATAATATAATTCCATATAAAAACATTAACATTACCCTTCCTTTTACTAATAGTCCGCGATAAGTTACATATTCAACACCTACAGGAGATGGCCAGCATACTTTTTCTTGGGAACATATATTAAAACCATTTATAACATCCCTATAGTAATCCATGATCATATTATTTGATTCATCATATCCTTCGACATACATTTCATCATTTGTCATGAAGCCTATTCTATGAGTCATAATATTATCTTCACCATAAATAAAAATAATATATTGAGATTCATTTTTGGCCATATAATCATTATAATCTTTTTCATTTTTAACAATACACCACTGAGGAGAACCCAACAACTTGGTCTCCTGCCAACTTTGAATTTTAACCAAAATATTGTTGTTTTTTTCTTGATAATCTTTATCATGAGAACTTAAATAATCTAATAAATTTTCTTTTTCCACATTTATTTTATAAATACTTGATGATATTTCTTGAATCAATTTTTCAAATTCTTCAATTTTTTTAATTTGATTATAATTTACAAAAAAAGAGGATAATCTAATTTTGTTTTGATTCCACATTTTGTGTAGCCATTTTACTTTTTGTATACTTATATTTTTATCTTCATTATAAAAACGAATAAACATATTTAGTATTAAAGGACTTTTTTTACAAATTGTTTTTATTTCTTGCAGTTTATTCATAAAGATCTCTTAATTTATCCACAAAGACATTAATGGGCAAGTACTACCAGAAACAAACATTAAGAATGAATACAATGAATATTCATATTTTAAATGAGGCTTACTATTCCAATGATCCAGTAATAGCTTTCCCCCTTCTTTAATCTCATTTGAATTACTTAATGATAATACGGAAAACACTTTCTCTTGATGATTTATTAAAAACATACTCGTTTCGAATTTCTTCTCAAACAACAACATAGAAACTATAATTAAGGTCATAGAGAAAGATAGTAAAAAATAATTATCTAATAAAAATAAATTTAAAGCCATACTATAAACATAAATAGACCAAAATCTATAATTAATACTGTTAATATTATATTTTATTTTATTTTCACGCCTAATGGGAGATTTCCATATATCATCTACGGAACCATATGTTTTTAATTTATTATCTTTAAAAGTAATAAAGTCACGAACAATTTCATCAGTTAGTAATGTTATATGTCTATTGTTTTGATCATACCCACCTTTAAACTTACCATCTTTACTCATAAAACCATAATATCTATTCAGAATATCATTATTGTCATATTTGAAAACGATGTATTGCTTTTTGTTGGCACTATAACTATTGTAATCTTTATGAGAATTCACAATGCACCATTCTGGTGATCCTAGCAATGTCGTTGTTTTCCAATCTGGAATTTCCACAATAATGTCATTATTAAGCTCTTTATAGATTAATGACTCTTCTTTTAGCTTTTTTATAAGGGAGACTTTACCCTGTCTAATATCATAAGAGACACCACAAAAACTTTGTATTAAAAAAGACAATTGTGACAATTTTTCTATATTATTGTAATTTACGAAATGTTTACCAAATTGATCTTTGTGCTTAGACCATGTTTCATACATCCATTTTACTTGCTGAAGATCCAAGTCTTCTTTATCGTTAATTCTCATAAACATTTTCATAATCGTTGGTGATTTATGACATATTGAAACAATTTCATCTTGAGAGATCACAATTTATCACCATTAACAATATCTTCATTACCATCAATGGTAATTGATATATCGTGCTTTATTTGATCTTTTAAATCCATCATAGCAAATCTATTTCTTGTGATGGGATTATCTTCATATAACTCTATTGCTTGAATTAGATCACTTAAAGGGGTATTAGCAGGTTTAACTTCTTTTATTGGTTTAACTGGGGGCATAGGTGGCACATTAAACTCTAAACCATTAGTTTCCCATTTGCAGTCACTGCATTTACCTGGCCCTAAGCTAAAATTTGTACCATCTTTGTAGACCATTGAATAATGATAGCCAATCTTACAAGTGGTGTATCTCTTAATACTTTTTAATAATGGCGATAATATTTTCATATATACTCTTTTATGATTAAATAAACATAACTATTATACATTATTATCTATATATATGCAATAAAATCTTATATACTGATACTCTCCAATAATAAATTAGTGAGCACCCTTGATCTAAGACTAATCCATTAAGAAAACTTATCTATATCTGTTGTTTCAAAAAAATATACAGATCCTTTTGTCCACAATTTTGAAACCAAGAATTGACTGTATCTTTCATTCCACTCTTCCAAAGAAATCCATCTTACATTACTGAACTTTTGAGAATATTTCTCTAAAGTAACAAACTTATTGGTCGATTTATTGTATATACCAGAAGATTTACTAAGATTTAGTATGTGATTGTTAATAACACTATAATCAAACGATGTTTCTTTATATTCAATTGGCAATTCACTATATTCTTTAATAAAATCTGTTAATTTTGTTAAATAATGTGAATTTTTCAATTTTTCAGATTTTGGTATTAGCAGTCCATATCTATAAACACTTGCACTTGGACAATATTTACTGACCATATACTCTGACAACCATTTACTTTGTGCATAACCTGTTAATAAATGAGTGGTATTGTTTGGAATTAAATTACTAGGATCTATTATTTTATTATTATCTTCATATTTTGAAATAATTACAGATAATGTTGAAGAATAATGTAGTTTTTTCTTAATCCCCTGATTACAAAAATCTATTATCATCTTTGTTGATAAAACATTATCTTTATATAAGTCATGAAATGTTAATAAGTTATTCACATTGGCAGCACAATGAATAACAGTGTCCACTTCATGTATTAATCTTTCATATTTTGATTTCATTAAACCCATATTTTCGTCTGAAATATCTGCCTGTATCCATGTTATATGTTTATTTCTTTTTATTACCTTAGATCTTGATATTGCATATATCTTTTTATATTTTAACTTTAACGAATTTAATATCTCAGATCCCAACATTCCAGTAGCACCAGTTATAAGAAGAGTCTTTGTTTTTATAGAGGCTGTATTTTTTGATGTCAAAACACTAGGCATGAACTTTAATAATTCATTTGTGTTTTTATTCTTGCTTATTGTAAAACTCTTATTAATTAGTTTATAAACTGAAGTCTTAATTAATTCTTCATAGTCAACATTAATATCATTTTCTTCCAAAAACATTTGAAATTCAATAACATTTAATGAGTCTGCACCTAAATCTGAAATGGTTTTATTAAAATCAGCCAACTTAAGAGTTTTATCACTTAATATGTTTTTTAAAAATATCAAATATTTATTTTCATTATCAATAGCAATTTCTTTTTTTCCATTGATGTTTTCTTTATGTTTATGATGCAAAAAATAATGAGGAATCATATACTGAGGAAGACTTTTCTTTATTTGTTGTTTAATTATATCTATTGAAAAATTTCCATCAATATAGGCATGTATTTTTTTATTTTCTATTTTAATTATGCAACTTTTAATATCTTTTAGATTAGTTATTACTTTTTCTATTTCTTCTGGGCAGACCAATTGACCATTTATTTTTGTTTGTCTGTCAATTCTACCTTTAAAATAATAATTTCCATTCTCAAAAGTAACAATATCTCCTGTATAATATTTACCTGATTTAAATCTCTCATTATGTTTCTCATCTACATTAAAATAACAAAGAGCTAAATTTTCACCTATTATAATTAATTCTCCTTGATCTGTTACTTCATATTTTATACCTTTAATTGGATGGCCAATGTTATTGGATTCAAATTCACTATCACATAAGATAAAACTACTACATATTGTGGCCTCTGTAGGGCCATAGACATTTAAAACTTTAATTCCAGCAGAAACAAACTCTTTAATTTTAGTTATACTAGATACTTCCCCTCCAATCAGTAACTTTTTTACTGACTTTATATCACTGGGTGCTATCAAAGCTAAATATGCGGGTGGAATATCTATATAAGTTATTTTGTTATCATTTATATACGATTTAAAATTAGAAGTTTCCATTTTCACTTTATCATTAATAAAAAGAGTACTCCCAGAAAAGACAGTACACAAAATATCTGATATTGATGCATCAAAGTTAAGTGAGTTGAACCAATACACTTTTTCATTTTTTAATTGTAATATTTCAACTTGATCTAAAATCACATTCAAAATTCCAGCATATGATAACAACACACCTTTTGGATTGCCAGTTGTGCCTGATGTATATACCATATATGCTTCTTCATATTTCTTATTTAATGGGAAATCACCAATATTTCCCAAAACTTTATTGTATTGTATTACATTTATTTTTTGATCATCCAATACACCATTATTGGCTATACCATAAACACTCTCAGAGTTCTCAATAATATATTTAATTCTTTCACTGGGAGTTGTCGTCGCATCTATAGGTACAGGGGTATTAGAACTAGCTAGTAACGCCATAAAAGTTATATAATATTCTAGACTTTTATCCATAACTATTAATATTTTTTGACCATGAATATTATGTGAATAAAAATAGTGATGAAATTCACATATCTTTTTATATAATTCTTCATAAGTAATTGATAAATCACCATCTATTGCAGCAATTTTATATTTATGTTTATTTAAAACCAGTTGTAATTCTTTATTGAAATTCATTTATTGCTACTCCATGATCATTGTTTCATATAAATACAATATACTTAAGACTACCATTAGACCAGGATATATTTCCATATTCATTTTTTTAATCTTTATGCTATTTATAAATATATCAAGTTTGTCATTGTCAAAATAAGACAATCCATATGACTTTAAACGACACAATTCTTGTACGATAAAATCTTCAGATCCTGTTATTAAGGGTGGTGATAACAGAGGATGTTTAGTTTTATTTCTTATATTTTCAGTTATATAGCCTTTTAAAACTTCTCTTAGTATTTTCTTTTCCTGCTTTTTGTTTTTTAGATTAATCTGTAAGTTATTTACATATTCTACCAAATATGTGTCCAAAAATGGAACTCTTCCCTCAATACTATTGGCCATTTCCAATTTATCACCTAAAGCGACTAATATATAATTGCTAAGACACAATTTTATCCATAAATATGTAGAAGCATATATCTGTTTTTTAGGTAACTCATATTCACCTTCTATATCTATCAGATGCTCTAGGACTGTGTATTTTTTATTAAACTCATTTGCTATGAAAGATTTATGTACATTATACCCCATGTTTATTTTTGCTTTTAAAAACTCTGGAATATCAAATCCCTCTATTGCTAACGAGTCTGTAGCTGTATGAACACCCTTCAGATAATCTGGCACATCATAATCATTATTTAATTCTTTTTGTAAATGAGCATAACCCAAAAAAATCTCATCAGCACCCTCCCCACTTAATGAAACCCTTTTATTATCTTTTTTCATTTCTTGGAACATCATAAATTTACTGGCCACATGTAAATTCATTGCAACATCTTCAGCATGATATATTGCTGTTTTCATATTTTTAAATAAATCCAAATTAGTGAGATCTAATGATTTATTGGTTGCATTAACCTTATTTGCCATCTCTGATGCTAACTCTTTTTCGTTGTAATTATCATCTTCGACAAAACTCATAGTATAGCTATCTTTCTCACTATCCTCAGATAAAGCTAAGATTGCCGCTGAATCTATACCACCGCTTAATGTATAACCCTTTTCTCTTTTAGTTTGAACTCTTACATTAATGGCACTCTTTAGTTTAGAATACAGCAAATGATCTTGGTCTATGTTCTCTTTATACTCTAAATCCCAATATTGCTCTTTTTTTATTGTATAGCTATTTAAATCTAACGTGTAGAGGTGACCTGGCTTAATCTGTTTTATGTTTTTAAATAAAGTTGATGAATCTCTATGATACTGCATTGATAAAACTTGGTGAATACATTTATCATCAAGTTCTAAATCAAAAAAAGGTTTAAATGCCTTAATTTCTGAAGTTATTATTATTTCGCTTTTACTTTCATATATATAAATGGGTTTTACACCAAATCTATCTCTAGCTATTTTTACAATATTTTTCTTTTGGTCATATAAAACAAAAGAAAATTCTCCATGTAATTCACTCATGCTCTTTTTATGAATATCACCATAATATTCATATTGTATAAGAGGCAAATATGAATCAGATTTTAATTCAGAATTTATATATGGATAATCTTGATAATGATAAAATTCACCATTATGAATTAAACTTGTATTGTTATATTCTATCGGCTGTGCAACATTATCGCCAGTTATAGACAATAAATTATGACCCATGAAAACATTATCGTAAATTTCAAACGAAGTGGTATCTGGACCTCTATGCTTTATTATATCTAATGATCTTAAACATTTGTTTTTATTTTCATTTTCAATATTTTTGACTTTATTAATATATACAACTAAACCACACATTTATATTCTCACTTTAATCTATAATTTAAAAAATCCCTTTTTGTCTGCATTTAAACTTTCTTTTAATGCTTTATCCCATTGATCTAGTCTATATTCTTTACCTATGTAATTTTCAATGATATCTTCATTTTCTTGTAACCACTCTAAAGCTTTATTAAAATCCATATAATAAACACCTTTAATTTCTATCTCTTTTTTGACTACTTTTTGAATATCAATATTAATATTTTTTTTATTCCTACTTTTAAAAATTAATTTACCGCCAAATTTTAAAGATTGTATGGAAGACTTTACACTTTCATCTGTTTCATTTGTTTCAATAATGTAATCATATCCGCAAACACACTCATCTTGAGATATATTATACCCCATTGATTTCAATATATCATATGTTAAATTTGATATTCTCGATTTTCCTTTTACAAGACCTCTTTCGTTTTTGGTGATACCTGTTTTTATCGGTGCCATTGAGACAGCTACTGGCTCTATATATGCGGCTATTTGTGGAGTTTTTATAGAGTGCTTGTATACTGATGATGAGTTCAAAACCAAATCATCAGAAAAGCAACCATTCCTATTAATACCCAGAAACAAATCATTCCCAAGGTAAGGATTCCAAACAACAGAATCACCAACAGAAAAATCTTCTGACAAACTTTCAATAATTACACCTGATCCCTCATGACCTAATACAACATTACTATTTTTTATCGTATTATTTGCCATAAACACATCTGTTTTGCAGATACCGGCATAAAGAACTTTTATTTTAACTTCACCTAGTCTTAATTTTGTGTTTAAACTGTGAATAATTGAAACACCATTTTTTGTTTTATATAAATACATATTATCTATTCTTTTTTAATTGTTTTTGTTTTTTATTAAGCAATTCAAATACACTAGAATAACCTTTATCTAAAGAATCTAAAACCTTATCTACAGATTTCATGGCCTGTTTCATTCTATCTGTATAATTGTCACCTTTTATGACAACTATTTTTTCTTTAATATTAGGAAATTCTTTAATCATCTCTTTAAGAAGATTAGTTGTTTCTTTTCTTTTTTCACCATTTAACCTCATTTTATCTTCAATCCATGGCACTTCATCTGTTAAATATAAAATTAAATCATATTCTTCTTTTTTGGCAATTTGATTAACGATAGGATTAGATTTTCCCTCATATAGTCTATGATAGAACTCTGTAATAAAAGCATTAGTATCTATAAAAGTTATTTTATTGGCATTTCTCAAAGCATCTTCTTCTAGAGCTTTATGGCCAAAAGCTATTTTTTCATAATCAGAAGAAACTAGAAGATTTTCATCTCCACATAATTCTTTATTTATATATTCACGACCATATTCTTCAGCCCAAGATGTATTGTATAACTTTGCTAAATATTTAACCATAGTGCTTTTTCCACTACTTTCTGTGCCGATTACACATATTTTGGCGGCATAATCTTTTCTGACTATACTTGGTAACATATCCCAATTATTATATATATCTTTTCTTATTTTTGTTGCACTTATAGGAACCATTGTTCTCGAATTATCTACAATAACATGCGAAACCTCTGGAAGAAATTTCTTATAATTTTCATCGTATTCAACTTCACTAGAAAAAATAGCAGTCGATTTGGCGAATTTACCACCCATTCCTTCTTTTAATAATTTAGTATATTCACTCCAACCATTTGGATAAGCTGGAATATTGCTTTCGTCTATAACTTTTATGTTGATATTATCAAATTCTTGAAATGTTTTTTTCAACCATAACATTCTGTTTTTATAGGTGAGTATTTTTTTATCTCTTGAGTTTTGTTCATTTAAAAATTTATCATCATATGACAAAAAAACGGTTAATTTTTTGCATTGAGTACTAGCATGATTAATTAAATTGATATGACCCCTGGTTAAAGGGGCAAATTTACCAACAATGACTCCTTCATCAAAAAATTCATAATTCATTATTTATTTTCTCTTATTGTTTAATATCATTATAGCATATTTATTTAAAATTACTTAACAAATTTTCTGAATCAATCTCTTCTCCTCGGCAATCCATTCCCATAAGTTGTAATTTTTGTTCTGAGGTTAACTCAACAACACCTGATTTTTCAATTTCATATACATGATATAAAAAGACCTCTTCTTGTTTTTCTTCAACTGTTAAATCTTTAGCAATGAAAGGCCCCTGTTTATGCCATTGAAACTCATCACTTTTGATATTACAAAAAGAAACCATAAATTGACGTGAACTGGACTCAAGTTGGTCTCCTACCAATTCAAAAAACTCTGGAATAGAATTACAAATACCATAACCATGAAGTCGAGATGTTTCCATCTCTTTATTATCATCACGATCTTGCAACTGTTCAATTAAGACTGGTAACATGAAAGGGAACTTTTCCACTTGAATGCCATCTGGTTGTTTCCCATGACCTATAGAAAATTCAAAGCGAACAGGATATATACCATTGTTGTCTACACGACCAGTGATTTCTGTGGTGAGATTTTTAGGTTGGTACATATCTGGAGCGATGTATACATCTCCATTTTTAAGCATATCACAAACTTTTTCTTCTGAATAAGCGTCCACTAAACGCTGGCGCATTAAAACCAATTCTTCTTCTTTAACCAATCGTGACTTCAAATTAACCAGCATAAATATTCCTCTTTGTAACATACAATTTAGTCTTTAAACATAAGAGTGATATTATAATACATGTGTTAATTTAAGTCAAATATTAACCAAAATCAATTATCTATGAAAAATATTTCTCTTTCAATTGAGCATCCAAGCTAATAATATAGTCTTTGCCAAATTCATTGTTTCTTAAATTAGAAACCATAAAATCAGGTAGATTTTTTATATATTGACTAGAAGTTGAGGCAATACCAGCGGCAATTGAAGCAACGGAATCTGTATCTCCACCTATTTTAACTGCATAGTCAACTATATCATATAAAGAATCACATTTAATGAGTGCAGTAATCACCGCATCAACTGTCTGAATAGCATCACATTGACATCTATCTTGCTTATTAGCATTTATCTCTCTTTTTAGTTTACTTTCCAGGTAAGTAAGTACATCTTCTTTTGGGCCAATATTATAGATAAAATAATGCGAAGCCAGAGCTATAGCTTGAGAAGAAAATATTCCTTCCTGTGTATTGTGAGTTATTTTTGCTTGAGCTTTTGATTTTTCTAACAACTCATCAATATCTCTAATATAACCCAAAGGAACCGAGCGCATTGCAGCACCATTGCGAACACTTTCTGGCTTAAGAACATTTAATAAATCCTGCCCTGTCTCACTCGACTCCAAAACATCTTGAAAACCACGACTGTAACCTTTTATTTGATCTCTTTTGAAGGTGTTCACAAAAGCATTAGCTATATTTAAAGGAGTCCACTCTAGATCTGACAGCATTAATTCTGAAATTGCTATTGACATCTGAGTGTCATCGGAATAATCACCAGCTAATAAACCATCAAAAGGACTCGGCCTATATTGCTTCATATCATGATTTTTTTCTATAAAAACAGGTTTTACAAATTCAAATCCAATGCCATAAGCATCACCCAAAGCCACTTCTAATAACATATTTTAAATCCCATTATTTATTTAAATTATATTGTACAGAGTGCACTTTTTGTTGTCAATGTTTTATGTTTTTTTTAACATTTTTCTTTTTTTATTATCAGGAGATAATATTTCTTTATTCATATCTTGAATATAATTATCAATGATGGATTTTGAAGAACCAGCTTTAAGCAATGATGTGTTGAGATTATAAGGAAAACCTTTTTGTTTAAACAATCCAAAATCATAACCTGTAGTATTAATTGCCATTTTTTCGGCTATTCCATGAATTATATCAGGATTACTTTTTACTTTTTTATAAATTGTGGAAGAATTCTCTTGTATCCAGGCCAGAGCTGGAAAAGTACAATGATTATCTGAAGTACTTTTTTTTCTATAGTCCAATATGTTTTGAGAAAACTCTTTGAAATCGACCTGATTTAAATGGTTTACCATCATCAAAGTTGCAAGCATATCTGCATGAATTTCGTTTTTTAAATGGACATTTGTATTTGAACCATATTTTTCTTCATAATCTTTTATATTTTGAAGACCCTTTTTGTCATTTAATTGATATTCCGATCCATGTCCAAGCTCATGGAGTATTGTCCATAGACCCTTATTTTGAGCGAAAACATTAGATTCTTTGTTTATTTTTGATTTTAATAATGTCATAAAATTTTTAATCTTAGGCTCTAAAATTAAATAAGGTTTATCTTTATATTGTAGAGAAAACCGAGCACCATTTCCAGAATTTGGATACTTCTCTATATTTAAACCAAGGTTTTCAATTTGAAGTGGGTAATCTTCTCTATCCCATAATACCACGACACTTACATGTTTATTAAATGGGTTAGAAATGATTTTAGATTTTTCTATTTTTATAATTTCTTCGTATTCCAATATCTTTCCATAGTTATCTTTAATATATCTATTATAACACACCTTAATGTATTGTCATTTATTTTATTTGCAACTTGACACTAAGAATGGCTCCAACTTAATATTTAATGCCAATAATATGCCACATTTCAATTAAGAAACATTATATTTAAAGGTTAAAAATATATAATAAATATTGATATTAATGGGTTTTTCTATTATAATTAATTAAATATTTTATAATAAGGTATAATTATGATTCTTTGTATATGCAAAGCAGTTTCTGATACAGTCATTAAGGATCTTGTTAATCAAGGTTTAAGTCAAAAAGAAATTATTGAAAAAACTGGAATTTGTAAAGAATGTAAAATCTGTGTACCAGCCTTTAAAAAACTCTACCAGGATAAATGATCAAGTATTCCTTTGATAAAAGATAATTTATCATTAATGTTTTTTTTATGATTATGTAAATCTTTACGAATTGAATCTAGATCTTTCTTTATCTTAAATGACGATTGTTTCATTTCATCTTGATTGTGCATTTGACCAATACTTCTTGTCGATGAAGCTCTTATTTCTTTTAAAAAGCTATCAGTGTCCATTTTCTCTGAATCTAGCTTGATATTTCCATCATAATCTTGATAAATAGACATTGAATTTACTCCTTCTCTTATTGATAAACTAAATAATAACATTGTTATGTATATATATCAATATATTTTTACATTTCATTATTTTGATATTGATTATTGTATTTTATTTTGTTATTATCTATACCCTAACTATATCAATAAAAGGATAATTTATGTTACGCGAAGATTACCAAGCACCAAATTTCTCTGTTTCCAATACTAAATTGGATTTTTTAATCCTTGATTCATCTACTGTTTATGTAAATGCTGATTATAAAGTTCAGCCCAAAGACGACTGGGATGGTAAATTGACACTGAATGGTGGTAATACTATTGATTTACTTAGCATTAAAATCAACAAAGATCTTGTTAATTTATGCACTGTCACCAAAGTAGAAACAAGCTATGGTAAAGATTTGGTTATTAGCGATGTATCTACTGACAAGAGCGAATTTACTGTCTCTGTTTCTGTTAAACTTGACCCTTCCGCTAATACTTCATTAGAAGGATTATATGTAAGTGATGGTGTCTTGGTCACTCAATGTGAGTCTCATGGTTTCCGCAATATTATTTATGGGTTTGATCGCCCTGATGTTTTATCTAAATACAAGGTTCGTATTAGTGCTTCACAACCGTCTTACCCTGTTTTACTTTCCAATGGTAATGTTATTAATAAAGAAGACTTTGATTCTCTTGATAATTCTTTTGGCGAGTTATCTCTTTCTGATCTCACCATTAAGACTGAAGTTTTTGAAGACCCTTTTGCCAAACCATCTTATTTGTTCTGCATGGTCGCTGGTGAACTTGAGAATATTTATGACACTTTCACAACAAAAAGTGGTAAATCTGTAGATTTATATGTATTAGCAAAAGCTGATATTATTGGACAGTGTCATTTTGCCATGGCCGCTTTGAAGCGGGCTATGTCTCATGATGAAGAGCAATATGATCTCGAATATGATCTGGATAATTACAAAATTGTGGCCATTGACGACTTTAATGCTGGAGCTATGGAAAATAAAGGTTTAAATGTCTTTAATTCTAAGTATGTTCTTGCTGATCCAAAATTCACTTCGGATGGCACCTATGCAGGTATAGATTCTGTTATTGCCCATGAATATTTCCACAACTACACAGGTAATAGGGTAACTCTACGAGATTGGTTTGAATTAACTTTAAAAGAAGGTTTAACTGTTTTCCGCGACCAAGAATATTCTGAATTAGCGGACTCTTATGCTTCGGCTCGTGTCGAGCAATCTTCTACCATGAAAGGCTATCAGTTTTCTGAAGATGCTGGCCCTACATCTCACCCTATTCGTCCTGATGAAGTAGAAAATATGTCTAATTTCTACACATCTACTGTATATAATAAGGGTGCTGAAATTATTCGTATGATTTCGACCATGGTAGGTAGCGATGTTATGCATAAAGCCGTTAAATCTTATCTTGATAAATTTGATGGACAAGCAGTAGCTTGTGAAGATTTTGTCGCAGCCATTGAAGAATATACAGGGACTGACTTACAGCAGTTCCGTTTATGGTACAGCCAGAATGGCACACCAAAAGTAAATATTAAACGTAAATTAAGTACAGATAAGTCTAAACTAAAATTAACTATAGAACAAAGTTATAAGGAAAAAGGTGAAAATTTCAAACCTTTTCACATTCCTTTTAAAATGAAATTATTTAACTCTGAAAATGGTGAATCAATTCCTACGGGATTAGAAGATGATATTCTTCATATTAAAAATGAGATTGAATGTTTTACTTTTGATCTTCAAAATGTAGACACAATGCCATTACTGTCAGGGTTACGTGACTTTTCTTCTCCAGTTGTCTACACATCTGATATGACTGATATGGAAACCACTTTATTAATGACCATTGATGATAGTGAAGTGACAGTCATTGAATTATTTTCTGATTTGAAAAATCAAGCATTTTTGAAGTCTTTATCTATGGAAAAACCAACCTTTGATCCTATTATTTTTGAAACAATTAATAAAAATATTGCATTGTTTATAGATAATAAAATCAGTGCTGGTACACTTTCTGACCTAATTACTATTCCTTCATCTGCTTTTGTTAAAACTCAAGTTGAAACCATTGATCTTGAAAAAATGTTTGAATGCATGGATGAATACAACGATGAGCTATCTCGCCATTGTTCTACATCATTATTTAAAGCAACTGAATTCATTGAATCAGTTAAAATTAAAGGTAAACTTTTGATTGAACATGTCGAATTTGATTATAATGTAGCAAAATATCGCACACTTAAATATCAATTGCTTTCTAAGTTCTCACACATTGATCCAGATCTAACTAATTATTATGTGCAAGAACAAATTAAAAACACGAAGACCTTTTCTGATCAATCTAGTTTATTGTCAATATTGGTTAACACTAGTATCAACCTTAATTGTCGACCTGGATTTATTGCAAAGTGCCATAGTGACTGGGAAGGTAATTTGAATGCATTCTCCGCTCTTATTAGCACAGTTTGTTCTGCTAAAGAAATGTCTCTATGGGACACTATTAGCCAATATGAGCCACTTGTTGATCGAAAGAATCCAAATATGGTACGAGCATTTTTAGGGGGCGTAGCTGGCTCTAGAGAGTTTTGTAGTTTAGATGGTAAAGGCTATACTTATATGGCTACTTGGATTGAAGAGTTAGACAAATCCAATCCTTCTCTTGCGGCTAATTTAATTAACACTTTAAATTATCAAAAGCATAAAGATGAGCGTAAAACGATCTTAAGATCCACTTTACTTGATCTTGATGGTAAGGTAAAATCTTCTCAGCTTAAAGAAAAGATTAAAATGCTTTTAAGTGCTTAACTTTAACGAGGGTTGGATCAAACCAACCCTCACATCTATGGGAGATTTATTATGATCAAACATTTTATTGTTGTAATCCTGCTTTTTTTAACCACTGCTTGTAGTACACATCAATATCAAGAGCCATCTCTATTAATGCCCACAATTGATGAATCAACATCTTATTTGGATCTATTTGATCCAGAGAGAGAATTCAATCATATCTCATATGTTTCCTGCAATAAAGAAAACAGTTCTTATTATAATTGTCAGACCGGAACATTAACATCTGATAGCTTATTGTTTACTATCATTGACCAAGATAATAGCAAGCTTGTCGTTGGTGTCGAGAAACAAGTTGTGACTGTATATTTTGATGAGAATACACCATTGCATGTTATTGACTTTTCAAACATAAACACTAAAACTATTGAAACTGAGGATATTTATATTGATTTCCTGACCTTATAGCAGATTAAGATATTTAAATATTTGACATTGTACATTGATATTGATATTATTAATTCTTCTTAACTATATAAGGTCATTTTACAGTGATTTTCTTTTATTTATTTTTAGCCAATTTATTGGTGCAAATTCCCAATGTGATTGGCATTTTATATTTTTCCAATAAAATGACGACAACCAATATGATTTATTTATCTCTAGCAACATTTCCTGTTGTTTTAGGTGGGTCATTTTTATTCATTTTATATTACATGAAAGGATCTTTTTCCTTTTCTTATCCTATGCTCGTCATCTTTAATGTTGGTATCACCATTTTTGTCGGCTTTTTGATGGGTGTTTTTGTACTAAAGAACCAAACTTACAGCATATATGACTTAATTGGATTCACCCTTATTGCATTAGGGGTCTTGTTGGTTGTTTTCAAAAAACAATTATTCTAAGGATCTTGTCTTTAACCCAAATGAATGTTATAATTAATTATTATTTATTAAAGAATTTAAGGATTACACAATGTCAGCATCTATTCTAAAAATCAAAAAAGTTACATTTGAATATGAAATCAAAGAAACATTTACAGCAGGTGTTGTTTTAGACGGCTGGATGGTTAAATCTATTCGTGCTGGCAAGATATCTGCTTCTGATGGAGTCTATGTTAAAATTATCAAGGGAGAAGCTTGGATGATTGGCTTAAGTATCTCTCCACTACTTACATCTACATCTGCACCGAGAGAGAAGAAAACCACATCTTTAAAATTATTACTTACTAAGAAAGAAATTAACAAACTGGTTGGTGCGGAGAATGAAAAAGGACTTACTATCGTTCTCAAAAACCTTTTTTGGAAAAAACACTTAGTAAAAGCAGAAATTTGCCTCGCTAAAGGTAAAAAATTGCATGATAAACGTCGAACCATTAAAGATCGTGAAAACAAAATAGAAGCTGGTCGGGCAATGAAAAATGCCCAATAATCATTAATATTACACTAAGGGGTATTAAACAATGCCCCTTTTTTCTTTGGATAATACTAAATGAATTCTGAGCAAAAAATTATTTTATTTACTAAAAAAAATCCTCAATGGCAAAAGGTTTTTTTAGACTGGTATGAAGCTGATAATGACATTGATCTTAGTCAATTAGAATCCACCTTTCACAAATTAACACTAAACAAACAAGCTCTAAAAGATGACATCAGTATTCAATGGGCTACATCTTTATGCCATCCTATTCATAGCTCACAACGAAGTAAAGTTGAAGCACTTGATGACAAAATTCAAGCCATACTGCACATCAAGAGAAAAGAAAGCTTTATTCGGTCATTAAAAACAGTATCTTACTCCCACTTATTCAACAAAGATATAGAAAATGAAATACATGTTCTTTTAGATAATAAAATTTCAATAGCTTTAATGAAGTCTCAGGTGTTTAATAAATTAGCTAGATTTCAATCACCTATAGAGTTACTAAATGCACTGATTGATTTTAGAGAACAGCATATTTCATGGTCAAAAATATCTTATTTGAACAAGATCAAAGATAATAATCTAGCAGTAAACATCATTGAATCAGATGAAAATACTTTAATGATTCAAGTCATTGACTATAAGGCTTGCAATGAATTAGGATCACAGTCTTGGTGTATCGTCTACGACAAGGATTATTTTGATTCATATACTGACGAATTATCTAGACAATTTATCTTTCTAGATTTCAATGAGAATATTGAATCTAATATCTCTATGATAGGGATTACTGTTGACTTTTATGGCTCCATCACAAATGCTCACCGTAAAGACGATTCCGAAATTTATCATTGTAGTGAACTTGATTTTGAATTCAAACCTACGAGTGAGAATGAAATAGATACTTATTTTTCTAAATTAAACTTTAATTCATGCATGGCTAATGTCTGTAACTTTGGATTAATGTCCCATTATTATAAATATATGGATAAAATAAAATTGGCATCAAAAATTGATTTAGGTGACTGGGCAATGGGGGCTGTTCAAGAGGGCAACCTTGAAATTATATCTCACATGATAGAAAATTTTGATTTATCTTGCTTTTTTTACGAGCTTTTAGATCGGGCAACTCTTTACTCTCACATAGAAATAATTAAATTAATATTCTCTCATAGTAAATTTGAACTTAATATGGATGGCATTATCAATGCCCTTCAAACTGCATCCTTGTCTGATGATACTGATATACTTGAATTTCTTTTGGATTTACCAGGAATTGACCCATCAGCTAATAGTAATAGATGTCTTATCTTAGCATTGGGAAAGACAAAGAGTAAAGCTATTGACTTATTATTAAATCACCCTAATATCAAGCCATCTTATTCTGGAAATATTGTTATAAAAGAAGCTACTCTTAATCTTAATATCAGAGTAATATCACTTTTATTAAAACATGAAAAAATTGATAAAAAAGAAGCTATTCAAGTATCTTTTGATATCGCTGTAAGACTCGGACATATTCCTATTCTAACGTTCTTAGAAAGTCAGATGGGTGATTTAATTATAGATAAAAACACTGCTGTCATTGTTGCTGCTGACCATAACCATTTAAGCACACTGGAATTAATATTAAAGGATGAAAATGTTGACCCTTCAATTAATAATAACCAGGCATTAAGGGTGGCATTGTCCAATAATTATACTGATATCGTTAGGCGACTTCTAAAATGCCCAGAAGTAAATCTATTTGATGCAAATCTCTCTAATATTAAGACCACAATTAGACATCAAAACACTGCATTGCTATATATTTTCTTCGAACACAAACACATTTCCGATAAAATTAAATATTTAGTCGATAATCATCATTTTAATGATCAGGAGTCTACTGCTCTTTGTCAATTTATGAGCTAATTGGATGCTTTATTGTTGATTCTTAACATATAGTATGTTAATATTATGTTTACTTTAATCAATGGGAAAAATCTATGCTTTTTAAACTTCGCAAGCGCAAAATCAATTTAAGTTATGATAACTCCAAAAAACATTTAAATTCTTTGTTAAAAATCTTACTTTATATTGTATGTGTTCATACAGCTGTATTTTGGGCTTTTGAACCTACTAATTTATTTGATTCGATTTGGGTAACCATTATTAGCATTTCCACCATTGGCTATGGTGATATTTCTGCAACAACTTATATTGGTAAACTCACCACTATGATTCTTGGATTAGGTGGTATTTTTGTATTAGCTGCTAGCGCAGAAGCCTTTGTGTCACTCCGATTAGATAGCAAAGTAGCCAAACGAGAGGGAAAATGGGGCTGGAAATTAGAAGATCACATCGTTATTGCCAATATACCTAATAATTATAGCACTGATGATGTTATTCGATTAATTGAGTCTATACGCAAAATACCAGAATTCAGAGAAAAAAGAATTCAAATTCTCACAAATAAATACAGTGGAACCTCTATGCCTGATGACATTTTTGGATTGGGTGATGTTGTTTTTTATGATGGATTACCTTCTAGAGCCAGTAGCTTGGAAGCTATTAATATCGATAAAGCCTCGCATGTTGTTATTTTAAGTCTATATGATGACAATGACCCTGATGGTTACACTTTTGATGTTATTCGCAGAATTCGTGATATTAATAAAGATGTTAACATTCTTGTTCAATGTCAGAAAGATTCTGAACGATCTCGACTAAAGAAAGCTGGAGCCAACTCATGCATTCGTCCTATTCGAGCTTATCCAGAAATTATTGCTCATGTTATGAGTCACAATTCTATTATGGTTTCTTTTATTGAAGATTTAATGTCAAAAGAAGGCGATGAGCTGAATCTAATTAAGTTAGATGAACAGTATCAAATGATCAACATACAATGGAAGGATGTTATTGAAAAATTATCATCTAATAACAGAGGTCTAGCTCTAGGTTATGTTTCAGAATTGGGAGAAGTTGTATTTAGACCCCCACTTAATAGCAATATTAATATACATTCACTCATTTTACTTGAATATTCTGATTCAACTCATGATGTTAGCATTGAATCCATTTTATTTCCAGAAATCAAATAAGGAGTTTTATTATGAAAATTACAATTTTAAATATGCCTGCTCATAATACTGTTCAATATTTTGAATCATTATTGGCTGGATTGAACCAACATAAACGCTTTGAAAATGCTCATATCAAGTTAATTAGTGAAAAAATAACACAAGATCATAATTCAAGTATTTTTCTTGCTTTAGATGCACTACCTATCGAAAAAATACCAGCATTACCCTCTAGTCCTCATACCATGGAACACTATGTTGAAGGTTCTGATATTGTTTTTGTAATGTGCAACACTGCTGACAATGATCCTGATGGTTATACATTTGATATTCTTAATCGTTTAAGTGAACTTAAAAACAAGCCTCAAATGATTGTTGCAGAATGTGAACTTGACTCTGAGCGGTCTCGATTAATAAAAGAGGGAGCCGATGCTGTTATTCGTCCCACTCGCACCTATCCATCTATTTTTATTCGTTCAATTGCATCTAAGGGCAGTGAAGAAATTTTAGAAAAAATTATTGACCTTGATTCTGAATATAAGAAACTGGTGTTAAATGAAAAAAATATTGTTTGGAAAGACATATTTTTTAAAAACTATGATGAAAATGGAATGGCAGTTGGCTACATTGATCTTGATGGTGTCCCTCATATTAATCCAAAAATGGATAAATCTTGTGATATTCAATCTATATTGTTTTTTAAACACAATTAGTTGATTCCTTACTATTTTACTGATATAATCTTACTTCAATTTAACTAAGGAGAACTACCTTATGGCTCTACACAATAAATGGCTATCTATCGCCTTGTCATTTCTCATGGCCTTTTCACCGCTAATGCTTGTTTCTGGTGAAGTTATGGCTAAAAAATACTCAAGTTCTAAAAGTTCTTGGGGATCTTCTAAGTCAAGCTACAAAAAATCATACAAACCTGCAAAAAGTATGTTTGATCGCAAAACAGTTACAAAAACGAAAACTATTAAGAAAAAGCCTTACCAAGTGGCTTCAACTAAAAAGCCAGCAGCTAAAAAAGTTGTTCAACCAAAACTAACAGCTAAGCAAAAAGCTGCTAAGCAAAAAGTTGCATCAGCTAAGGCTGCAAAAAAGAAAAAAGCTATGGAGAGACAGGCAGCTAAAACAGAACGCAAGAAGTTTGCTGCCAAAAACAAGGCTCCTGTTCTAACATCGAAGCAGAAAACTGCTAATCAAGTTGCATATAAAAAAGATCCAGCTTATCGTAATGTTAAAACCATGGACACTTATCGCTATCAGAATAACCGTAACAGCTATTATGATAACCTAGGCTGGACTCCATCTCCATATATTGTTCGTCATCACACAACCTCTAGCTATGGCATGTGGGATTCGATGTTTATGTGGTCAATGCTAGGTAATATGCATATCCCAAGTTATTCAAGTACTTATTATCATAACCAAAACTCTTATGCCTTCCGTCAATGGCGTCGAGAAGCTAATGAAATGGCTCGTGATAATGATGAACTTCGTCAGCAACTTCGAGATATGGATCGTCAGGTAGCTCGTATGGATGGCCCTCAAGTAGCTGGTACAATTGGTGAAGGTATTCCTGTAGCGGCCTATGCTTCTATTGATGCTGTAACTACTCCAGATGTTTCGCAGTTCCGCCTTGGTGTTGGTTCTGATAATGGTATGTACACCAAAGCTTGTGAGTATATGAAAATGACTGACTCTGATCATGATGCTAACTTTAAATGCATTAAGAATGAAGGCTCTGCACAAATTCTTTCTAAAATCATGAAAGGTGAACTGGATGGTGGGTTTGTACAAGCGGATGTATTGGTACAATTTGCTGATAAGCTTGATCGCTTAAAAGCACTGCAAGCAACTGCTTATAAAGAGCTTGTTTTCCTAATTACACCAAAAAATTCAAGCATTGAAAATGTTAAAGATTTTACTGGTAATACTAATAAAAAGCTATATACTATGGGCAGTGGCTCTCGCTTTACTATGCAAAGTTTTGCTAAATTAGATGCAAGCTACTCTAATGCGACTCGTGAATCTATTAAAAATAAACTACCAATGTCGATGAAGTCTTTTCAATTAATCTCCAACAAACAAAATGCTGCGGTAATGGTCGTTTGTGCTATTAACTGTCCTCTTCTTAAAGAATTGGAGTCTAGCTCTTTATCAAACAAACTTAAGATGATTCCAGTGAATGATTGGAACTTTAATGATAAAACAGATAGATTTGGTAATGTTGTTTATGATTTTACTACAGTAAGTGGTTCAACATACCCTAACCTTATCCCTGCAAGCATGATGGGGCTAAAAACAGGTGAAGTTGAGACACTATCATTATCGGCTGTATTTATTGCCTCTAATGCATGGTTGGAAGCGAAATCTGAAGATGCACGACTTATGATGGAATTTATGCTAGATAAGTCACTGCCACAAATTCGCAATATTGCTGGCGACAGCATTTAATATTTATTGTAGGAGTAAAATATGTTAGGTAAGTTTTTTAAAAAAGATAAAGCCGAAGAAAAAGAAGGTGTGGATTTACCCACACCTTTGGATCTTCGCTTAGGCTGCATGGTTTCAGTTAACACTTTGGACATTGAGTTGTTCTTTGATGGACAAAGTATTATTGATATTGAAAATAACAAGAGTCTTCAAATTGTTAAATATTCAAAAATTCAATTAGATGAAGATTTGTTTATGCATCGATTCAAATTTAAGGGTGGTTTTTTTGAGATTGTTTCAGATGAACAATGTAAAGACCTTGAAGATGTTGATGTTGTTTGGTATCATACGATTGATTCTACAACATTAAATATGGAAGGTTTTGAAGAGTGGGCTGGTGAAGACGGACTAATTGGTCAGCCTAGTTTCAGTATTGCAAATGGAGATTCTGAAGAAGATCAAATTGATTATTATCGTATTATTAATGATGATTCTGAAGAGCCTATGGCTGCAATGGAGATGAATGAAGTTATTTATAAAGATGAGCTTTCATCTGTTGACAAAAAGCTTCACATCATGCAATATGGTCGCGATATCGAAGATGACTCTGGTAGTGTTGAAGCTGAGTATCTTATTACTGAAGTTGAAGATTATGATAGTGTTTACACTGTTAATTTATATGCGGGTGTTTCCGTGTCTATAGACAAATTAGAAATTATTTAAAATTAGGAGAATGTATATGACCAATCAAATGGTACTTGAAAAATTACAAACAAATGAAGATTTTGCTGATCGCTATGATGTTATTGCTCAAGATGGTGTTTTGAGCCGTTTAGTAGCTAAAGACTATGGTGATCTACCTATCTCGGTTACATCTGATGCTGTGAAGACTCGATTTACTTCACCTTTAATTAAGGTTTCCGATGTAGAAGATGCTGCTGCTCTAAACTATAAGTTCCTGCGGGTTAATGGTAGTGGTCAAGTTGCTTTATCAAACTTTGGCATTGAACAATATGGTGATGATGAATATTATGTTATCGTTGGTGAGCTAAGTACAGACTCAAAGCCCGAAGTAATGTTGCTTGAAGTGAATATTCTTGCAGCTAATGCCATCGATGTTTTAGAAAGTCTGTAAATAAAATAATTTAAAATTAGGAGAAAGTTATATGGGTAATTTATTTAATCGTTTATTCAAAGGTGTTCAAGGCCAGGTATCGAATGCTGCGGAAGATCTAGCAGACAAGAACCTTATTCCTGAAATGGAGCAACATATTCGTGATGCAAAAAATAAGCAGCGAGAAGTTGATAGTAAAACCGCTGAAATGATGGCTAAAGTTAAAGTGATTGAAGGTCAGATGGCTGAAATTACTGAAAAAATGGATGCTTACAAAGCAAAACTTAAAGTTGTTGTTGAGAAGTACGGCAAAGAACACGATGCCGTGTCTAAAATTGTATCCGAGCTTAACAGTCTTAAATCTAGCCTGGAATCCAAGCAACCGATGCTTGACACTTACCAAGGCGGTGTAGATCAACTGAAATCACAGAAACGAGTTAATAAAGATGGCATTACAAAGATGGAAATGGAGCTTGAAACACTTAAATCTCAAGAAACATTGATTAATGCTAAAGAATCTAATGCTGCCTTAATGAATGGCTTAGATGGACAAGTTAATTCTGCTGCTGATGCTTCTTCTCGTCTAAAAGCTAAGCAACAAGAGCGACTTGCGAACCTTGATGCACAGTCTGCTTTGCATAATAGTGAAAGCAAAAGCCTTGATGATGAGCTTGCCGATTTAGGTGTGGGTGACTCAAGTGATAAAGGTCTTGATGAATGGCTATAATTTAAGTCATTTTTAGTTATATAAAAAGCTCCTTATGGAGCTTTTTTCATTTATAGTTGACTATTGTAACAAAGACTATTATAATATTACTAACTATTAAATGATGAGGAAATTATTATGTTTCGTATTTTAACTATTTTATTGGTTTTTGCTTTAGCTGGTTGCAATAACGATTTTGAATCAAATACAGTAAAAGGCAACTGGACATCTATCTGTTATTATACTGATGGCAATGTTCTATCTGGTGTTGAGGGTGAATACTCCTTCTCTAATGATACTTTTACAGCTAAGATGCGAAACTGTGTAGATTCCTCTGAGCTTACGGTCTCTTTCCCTTACTCAGTTAAAAAATATGTAATGCTAAATGATTACATGGAAGCACGAGAACTGAACATTGAGATTAATGATGATGATGTTATCCCTGCTTTAGTTTATCTTGATCCTGATACTGATCAATTGTATTGGAGTTGGGGTCTAGACAACACCTCTATTGATCACAGTATTTTTGGATTTTTTATGGCTGATGATGTTCCTACTTGGGGTGGTTATCCTTTAAGTGTTGATGGTGATAATTTTCTGCCAATTACTTCTGGTTTTCCTGAATTAGAGAGGCCTACAACTGTTAATTTTGAACATTTTTTAGAAATGGATTAAAAAAGACTTGCATTATGCAAACTGTTGTTTTATAATACATTTCTTCTTTGAGATAAAGGGTCCTTAGCTCAGTTGGTTAGAGCATCCGACTCATAATCGGCAGGTCGCTGGTTCAAATCCAGCAGGACCCACCATATTTATCTAGTCGTGAAAAAGAAGAATTTCAATAAAAAGCGAACGTAGCTCAATTGGTAGAGCACTAGCCTTCCAAGCTGGATGTTGTGGGTTCGAAGCCCATCGTTCGCTCCATTCATATTTCAAATATACACTTTAAGATCTTTTACTTCTATTAAACGAATATATCAGTATTCTTTAATCTTTTACATATTTTGAATTTCGCTTATAATTAAACTACATTTTGGTTATGGGGAAATAACAATTGAAAATACTACTTTTATTATTAATTTTATGGGCACCTTTATCTTTCGGAAAAAGCTGTTCGACTTTTAAGTCTCAGTTTGACGAACAACAAATGCAAACACTAATAAAGTCTTATCAATATGGCTTAGCCTATGATATGGAACTAACTCTAACTGCCATGGCATGGACAGAATCTTCGGCTGGTAAAAAGCTTGGATCTGGTGATCCCGCATTTGGTGTCTATCAAGCCTATCTACCCACCATACGAAACAGACTAAACCTTCCAATTGATCACATCGTTACTAGTCATCTAAGCGATAGACTTAAAGAAGATGAATCATTTTACACTGCACATGCTATTACCGAATTATTGTTTTGGAAGAAAAAAAGAAAGATATGGTGGAATGTTTGGGCATCTTATAATGGTGGATATCGTTTTGATCAATATATGCCACAAAAATATGCATTAAAAATTTATCAACGCACCAAAGAGATACATGAATGCCGTCACCTATTTGAAATTTTACCATTTGAATTTAATTTACTTGATTCAAAAACATTTGCGCTTGTCAAAATCTACAGTGGGATTTCTGTTAAAAATAAGCCTAATGGCCTATTTCTACCCTATCATATCTATAGTATACTTTGATATCTATTAACATATATTTAATTCTAGAGTTTTTGCATTATATATTGACTAAATATTTCTAGAATAGTATAATTTTTGATCAAATAGTTTATAAGGAGCTTTAATATGATAGATCAATCTTTTGAAGATGATATTCGTTTTAGTACTTTTATAGAAGATGAATTCAAATGCAAATGTCATTGGAAGGGAAGTTATGACAATGCACTCAAAGATACATTCCAAAATGCCATTCAAAATATATCCTATGAAAATAATTTTTTTATAGGCACGGCTTTTAATCAACACTTAAGTCCCATTCCAGGTAAATTTGGACTTTATGTTAAAATAAATAGCAAAAATGAATTTAATTTATGGAAAGAGATATTAAATAAAGTAAACCAATCTTAATTTAACTATAGGGGCTATTTATTATGAAAACAAAAAAAACAATATGCTACAATTCTTGTCTTCACATCAATCAAATTATTGCAGAAGAATTTGGAAAAGATGTTGCATGGAATGGTAATTTTGAAAGACGGCTGTTAATGAAGGTTCACAACCTTATCAGTAAACTTAATTTGACTGATGATGTTTTTACAGGTAAAGCATTTCAAGCCAATTCAGACTCTGTTTCAGTTGATTCAAATAAATTTGGATTGTATTCTAAAAACAGCTCTGTTGATTTGTCTGGTTTTTTTAGGATTTTATCTCAGAATATTTAATTTATTAAATAACTTGCAAATTAAACATTGTAAATTATGATGATTAATACAAGGAGGTATTATGAAAAATTTTAAATGGTTTAGATCTATTCAAGGTGGATTTTGGGTTAAAAGATTGATGAATAATTCACCTATATGGATAAGCGTTGATTCTATTAATTATAAGGCATTAATGAACTCTAACGATCAAACTATCTTAAAGTTTGAATCTTATAATAAAAAATAATATACGCTGGAAATAGATTAATTTTTATATTATGTTATAATGTTAATAGAATAACTATAAGAGATTAATATGAAAAAAGATAAAATAATTAACCTTTGCTATGATACACTAATGAAAACACCTGCCTGCTCATTAGTAGATTATCAGACAAATGGAATAGAATTCAAAATAGATACAAACACATTACATTTGTGTCATTTAAGTATTAGCACATCTAATGAATATTCATTGAAAGTAGACACCATGCCCAATAAACTTTTTCTATTTGACAAAAAAGAAGAATTAATTAATTTTTTTGAAAAAGATTTGCAACTTACATTTAGTGATAAATTTAATGAAAATTTAAAGAAATATAAAAAAGCAACAAATAAGCAATCTCATAAAATGTCTTAGATAGAAGTTATTTATTATTGACAAGCAAAATTTTATCTGTTAGGGTTTTGTTCTTTAATATTAAGAATTTACCAGAGTAGGCATTACATGATTCGATTTACACAAAATATATCCATCATAACAGGAAGATTAGCACAGGATCCCATGGTAAATACTACTAAAAATGGGTTTGCAGGTAACTTTACAGTTGTTACTGATGAAAGCTATATTGATAAAATCAGCAAAAAAAGAATTGATAAACCAGAATTTCACCGAGTTATTATGTTTAATGATGATGCTGAATATATGCGGGATCATGTTAAAAAAGGTGACTATGTTAATGTTACAGGTCGCAGACAAACAAGGAAGTGGGAAGATAAAAACGGAAAAGTTCAGTACACTGAAGAAATTTTAGCAGATATTATTATTCCCCTCTCTTACATTTTACGACCAAGAGAAGCAGAAGCAGAAACAATTAACAGCGATTTATAAACCCTGTTTATTTATCAGTTTTTTATTGTTAGTTTAACTTTAATGTGGTATTATATTATTGTCTTTATAAAATAGGAGTACATTATGTCTATCTCAAATGAATTAGTAGACCAACTAAAAACTATTATGTCCAATGATGACCTTACATGGGAACAGAAGCATAATAAAATTTTTTATGATGGATTAAAAACAGAAATTGTTAAAGAAGCTGGCGGAAATGAAGTTACCTCTGGGTATATTTCAAAATCAGCTTGTGACAAAACTGAATGTGAATCCTTTTATGAATGGGTTCTAGCTAATGTATCTAGTGAATATATTCGCTAGGCACATTTCTTGATGGCACTTATTAGGAGCACCATCAAGAAGTAAAGTATTAAAACAAAGGGGTAATAAGTTAATGAAAAATGTAATAAAAAATATCGTAATCACGTCTCCATCTAATTTTCAACTTTTAAATCAAAGAGAAATATCAATATTAAAGAAAGCAGAAGATAGTGAATTCTATAAATCTTTTAGAGCTTGTGTCTTAGCGGTGCTCTGTATTGATGAAGAAAACGATGATCCAGGTTATTTAGACAAAACATACAGTGATTTTGACATCAATATTATTCAAACCAATCGAGGAGTAAAACTAGAGTTAATTAATGCTCCAGCTTTATCTTTTGTTGATGGCCATATTATTCAGGGTGTTAAAGAGCACGTGTTTGCTGTACTGCGTGATATTTTACATGTTCAAAATAAAATGGACAACAATAAGCTTTCTTTTGAAGGCTCTGAAAACATTACAAATTCTGTCTTTAATATTCTTCGACACACAAATGTTATGGAAGCAGGAAAAGAACCAAACTTAGTTGTTTGTTGGGGTGGTCACAGTATTAGTGTTGAAGAGTATGACTACACTAAGAAAGTAGGATATCAACTTGGACTACGAGGAATGGATATTTGTACTGGTTGCGGAATGGGTGCCATGAAAGGCCCTATGAAAGGTGCAGTTATTGCTCATCAAAAAACTCGACATGATGATTCACGATTCATTGGACTATCTGAGCCAGGTATTATTGCATCAGAAGCTCCGAATCCCATTGTAAACAATCTAATTATTATGCCTGATATTGAGAAGAGATTGGAAGCATTTGTTCGTTTAAGTCATGGTATTGTTATTTTTCCAGGTGGCCCTGGTACGGCTGAAGAATTGTTATATTTAATCGGTATTTTATTACATCCTGATAATAAAAACTTGGACTTCCCCGTTGTTCTGTCTGGCCCTGAATCAAGTAAAGAGTTTATTTTACAGGTTGATGATTTTGTGCGATCCACCATTGGAGAAGAAGGTTGTAGTAAATATCAAATATCCTTTGATCCAAAAGAAACAGCACAATTAATTGCGGCCGGTACTAAGAAAATGCATGAAACTCGTTACAAAAATGATGAAGCATTTTATTTTAATTGGGGTCTAACTATTGATGAAGAATTTCAAACTCCTTTCCCAATAGACCATGATGTTATTAAAAAACTGGAAATTCACCCAGATCTACCAAAGCATGAATTAGCTGCAAACTTGAGACGATTGTTTTCTGTTATTGTTGCTGGCAACATTAAACCTGACGGGGTAGAGGCTGTGCGTAAACATGGCCCATTTGAACTCAACTGTGATCCAGCAATTATTGAAAAATTAGATAATTTGTTAAAATCATTTGTTGAACAGCATCGAATGAAATTACCTTCTGATGTTAAATATTCTCCTTGTTATAAATTAATTAAATAACATTGATAGTAATAAAAAAAAGCCCGAAAGGGCTTTTTTTATTTATCTTTATTTAAATCTTTGTGAACCTTATTCGACTCTTCTATAAAATTTAATATTTGATCATAGTTATCATTTCTAATCCATGTAGTTATTTTTTTTAATTCATCCATAAAGTCTTCTATTTTTTCTAAGACTTCCTGTTTATTAGTTATTGCTATATCTGCCCACATATGAGGGTCTGAACCACCAAGTCGAACCATATCACCAAAACCTGAACCCACATGCTCTTTTAATTCTTCGTAATTTTCCCTTCTACTCATTTCATTAAGGATTGAAAATGACAAATAATGAGGTAAGTGACTAGTTAGTGCAAAAACATCATCATGATGACTGGCTGTCATCGTAATTACTTTTGCCCCTATGACTGACAATATATAAGTTAACTTTTCGATATCCTTTTTATCATTTAATTCGGTAGGAGTAATGATCCAGTTTTTTCGCACGAAAAGAAATTTATCAGCTTCTGTAACACCCGACTGTTCTGATCCCGCTATTGGGTGCCCTGGAATTAATCTTTTATCCAGCTTACCAAAAATTTGATTAAATTCTTTTTGTGCATGCTGTTTGCTTGAACCTGTATCTGTTATGATTACCTTTGAGCTTATTTTATCTTTTATTGACAACAATATCTCTTTAAATGCTTGAGTTGGAGTGGCAATTATTATAATATCCATCACTTTTATTTTATTATCTAGCTCGATAATTTCATCAACAATATTGTTTTTAAGAGCCAAACGATTAGAAATATCATTTTTATCATAGCCATATACAGTATGGCCTATATCATGAGCTTTTATAGCAGCGGCCATTGATCCACCTATCATACCCATACCTATAATTAATATATTCATTGTTTTGCCTCTAATATTTTTGACACTTAGACTTTTATCCTATCAACTAATGTTATATTTAGCAAGTAGGATTGACTTTCTCTTGTTTTCTTTTATATTGAAAGAAATTAAGGGGTTTTTATGCGATTTACTATAATTTTAATGTTATTTTCATTTTTGACAGCTTGTGCTACAAGCGGAAAACAAAATTATTCCGAGATAGACTATGGAAGTATCCAAAAAAATACATCTGCACAATTTTTATATGCTCGCATAGGAAACACTACAGATGAAGACGAAATGAATATGTCATCTGGTTTTAAAAAGGCTTACTTTTATACCATAGACAAAGGTGACACTCATTTCTATCCTTGGTGGATTACAGCTGATTTTAATGAGAACAAGTTGATGAAAAATGTAATATTACATTTCCCAATAAAAATTCATTTTGCTGGCTTGCATGAGTCTGTGATACAACTTAAAATACCCTCTGAGCACTACCGTAGTTTTCCTATGATTATGCACAAATGGGCAAACACATTTAAGCCTATTGTGATACAAAACCAGGCTGTTCCAGTTATTGCAGCTTCTATTAAACATGAATCACTGATTGTTAAGCTTGATTTACCTAGTTCTTTGTTTTTTAATAATTTGAACTATTTCAATGGTTTATGTGAATTTAAAGATAAAAACTTTGTGTTAAAAAATGGAGTTTGTCGCTTTCTTGAAGGGAATGACATATATGTTAATTATGGTAATTTAATGATGGGAATTGAAAATAGCACTCGCTATGGAGTTGTTAAATTTGAATCAGATATTGATCTCCCTTCGTTTCCTGACTATGATTTTGGGGAAGTTTTAATATGGGACAACACCTTTATTGTCTATGGTGAAAATTTTGATGCTATTACTCGTATTAAGTAATAAAATATAGACACCTACAATTATTCTTGCTAAAATATTCATATAAATCGCCATTAATACATTTTATTAAGAAGTAGGTGCCAATATGTTTAAAATCATTAAAATAGAACATGACGAAATTTACGAACGTCAAGCTTTCAACACACTTAAAAGACTTACTAATTCTGGTCATAACCTAAGGATGTTTGGTTCTGCCATGCTGGAAGGCCTTTGTGACACTAGCAAACCAATTACCGTTGCCTATGTCGCAAAAGAGTGTGTTTCTAATACCATTGTTGCTTGGGGATGTATTATAAAAGGCGAAACAAATAAATCTGGCCATGTCTTTGTTCATCCTATGTATCGAGAAGAGGGGTTGGGCAAAAGGATCATCTTAAAAATTGTAGAAGAAACTGAATCTTTAGAATTTTATCCAGTATCTCAAATTGGTTATTCTTTTTATAATAAATTTGTAGATCCTAGCAATATTTCTACTTGTTTCTTAGATGTATTTGAAGAAAAATCCAATAATTTGTAATTTTTTACAATAATAAGCAAATAAAATACAATTTTACTTGCCATTACTCGAATATTTTGCTATTATTATTGAACATTATATAGATATATACTCAGGAGAATTAATATATGAATGTAAAAGTAAATGTTATAGAAACAAAAGGCACTGGCTTTCTGCCAGACATGGGCGAATTAGATGCAGTTAAAACTGTCACAGAACATGGTGCTCAATATACTGTTTCTGCGGATGGTCAAGATCGCGTTTTACAAGCACATCAAGTTCAAGAAGTAAAATAAACCCTTAATGTTAAAGGGGATTACCACCCCCTTTAAACACTTAAAATACAATTATCTCAACCAACACTTCTTTTAAAATAAATAATATCACGTTAATTTAAACTAATGCATTATCTACAAAAATTAGATAACATGTTTGCTTTTTATTACATTATATTATACTATATAGCCCTGCATACTCCATATTTAACAACGCAATCAAAAGGAGATTTAATAATGTCTAAATATATGCTAGCATCTGTTTTTAATAACGAAAAAACAGCACAAACAACAATTACATCTGTCGTAGTGGATCATAGTGATGGTAAGAATGTAACTACTGTTGATCGGTTTGAGGTAACTGCTGAATCAAACAACCTTAAATATTTATATTTTGAATTTGAAAATTTTACATTTAAACACCAAAACGCAACACTGGCTTATTGGGGTCGCTTTCACAATGAAAAATTAACAGAGATGTCTAATTCTGTTGATGGAGATCTGAACAGTCTATTTGAAAGTGACAGTCGAATTAATTTACAATTTATGTTTAAAGAAAGACTAAATATGAAAAGATTTGTTTCATTTAAAGATGCCTACACACAAATTTCTGGATTGCGGATGACGCCATCTGAGGTAAATAATAAATTTACTTCTCTTGAAAATATGGGTCATTTTTTACCTTATATTTTCGGTGAAAAAAGAATTAATCGAATTGATATAAAAAATAATAAAAAATAATATCAATAGTGTTTTACCATTTTAAAAGGGAAATTTATTTCCCTTTTTTTATTGACTTTTTTAATTAAAATGGGTATATATGGACTTTAATATAACGAGATGAGGCATATGTGGGTGTATTTTTAGGTGTTTATTTTGATAAAATTAAATTAACATATTGCAGTATTAGTTTACGTTATGATAGATCTTATATCGTTCACACACTATTCTCATCATCTTATCAAATTATTGAACAAAATTATTTTGAAAAATATTTTATAAAATGCAATGAAAGCCATTCGAGAAAAATATCTACATCAGAAAAAATATCCAGTCACTTTGAAATAGATACACCCCCCATTTATTTTCATTTCTATGATAAAAACAACTATCAAGAAAATGATTTTTTTATTCCAAGAAAATATAAATCGTTAGATTTAGAAAAATTAATATATAATAGAATATTCAACTTATATTCGAACTTATATGACAATTCAAGTGTCAAACACTCACTATCTTTAATTGATATTGATATTACTAATTTTGTTATCCTCAAAGAAAGCAATGATTATTTACAATTAAAGGTTAATTTTGAATTTTGGGCAAAACCACATCCATTTGGAAATTATTTATATCATTTCCAAGAAATTGAAGACATTAAAAACTTTTTACTTAATGTTATGAAAATTCCCCAAGAAAGATTAGATTTATTAAAAATTAACATTATTGATAAATTTTAGCTTTTATTTTATTTTCTTTTATGATAGAATGTTTAAAGCTTTGATTTTAAAGAGTTTTTTTATAAAAAAATAACACTAAAATATGGGTTGTATTTTCATTCTTATTTGATAATATGATACCATATATTGACAGAACCAAGGAAAATACAATGAAAGCGGTAGATACATTGTTTTTGCACATGCATAAACATCCTTACCTAAGAAAGCATTTTTACAATATTAAGAAATTAAAGGTTAATCATAGAATTACTGACTCTATGATTATTGATCTTTTTTTTAGCTACAGAAAATATAATAATTTATTGAAACAAGAAAAGCTAAATTTAATTGACTTTCATTCATTTGAAAAAATGGATGATGCTATATCTCGAATTATTAAAAACAATAATGTCAATAAAGTCATTAAAAGTCTTTTTTCAAAAAAATATATGTATTTATTGAATAAAAAAAACACATTAATGATTTCTAATCTAATTGATGCAGGTATACATAGATCTGATTTGGTGCCATATTTATCTAAAATGGCTGCAATGAAAAAGACTAGTGACCTAACAACCGTTATGGCTACAGCATCATCTGAGCTAATTAATTATGGTGTAGCTAATATCTTAAATCTTATTAAAAAACACAATCTGAACGTTGATATTGTTTTTATTAATCAAGAGACAAAGGATTTAATTTTAAAAATCAATGATTACAAGGCAAGTAAAATATTAGGATCTAGTGCTTGGTGCATTAGTTATAATGCCAGTTATTTTAAAAGTTACACTGGTCTAAAAGGTAAACATAATATTTTAGCAAATCAATTTTTCTTTTATCGCTTTAGTAAACCTTCAACTGACCCATTGAGCTTAATTGGAGTAACTATATCTGGCGACAAGGTTTTATTTGCTGCCAATAAAGAAGATCGGGCAATCTCTACTAATCATGATCTTTGTAAAATTGTTACAGGATTAAATGTAGATAAATTTCATAATGAGTTTTATTTATTGGATTCATTTATTAAAAAACTTAAAGGTAATGATATTCAATCTTTAGAATATTTTATTTCTAATATTAAAACTTTAAATAATGAGACACTGAACTTGCAATCTTTGGTTAAAATATCTCATTGCTTAGATCGATTTTTAAGCAAAGGTTTAAAAAGGAAATCTAATAATTTTTATCAAAATCTTTTACTATCCACGCTAGATAAATCTCTGCCTGTTCCCTCAGAGCTTATCTCATTGCTGGAAATTAAGGACATTGGGTCTTTAATTAAAATGCACCACCTGGGATACCATGTACAATCTAAAAAACTAAATATAATTATTAAATAAAGGATGTTATTATGTTGAAACAATATGAAGAATGGATCGGAAAAACTGTTAAGAAGAAATCTGGAAAGCCATTTAAGTCGAAGCAAAAAGAAGCCACTGTCAAAGCTATAACGGTTAACCCCTATAATGATGACATTGCATTTTCTTTTTTTGAAGACAACTCTATTGTAAGTTGTGATATTTGCGAAATTTTAGAAATTGAATCTGGAGAATCAGAATAATATAAATATTGACGTTTTTAAGTATTCTTGTTAATATGATCTTTGTTCAACATATTAACAAGAAGTTAGAGAGAGTTAATATCGAACAAAACAAGTTATTAATACTTGTATAACTAATAATGTATCTAAAATACTAACAATGCCAACTTAGCATTATTTTAGAATAATTAGATTTCATTTATGAACACAATCGATATGAAAGTGGATACTGGTTCGAATCCGGTCATGTTTAATGTAATGAAAAAAGTTTTAAAGGAAAGTTAAAGGATTAACGGGCTTCGACATTGCAGAAAACTGGTACGTCTCAAGGGCAGAGCGACTATTGATTATTATACTAGAGATATATAATATAGAGAGATAAGGCTCTAAACTACTATAGAGCTTAAATAAGAATAATAATATAAGATTATATAATATTATTATTCTACAAAATGCCTCCGCAAGGGGGTATTTTACTTTATTGTTTTTTTTTATTTATATGGTAAATTAAATTTATCACGAGGAAAATTATGAAATTTTTTCAAGAGTACATTAAGAATTTATCTTCTGTTGGGGCAATAGCACCTAGTAGTCGCTTTTTAGCTAAAAAAATGACATCCAAGATACCAAACCATAAACCTGTTAGAATTTTAGAAGTCGGTGCTGGAACTGGTGTTTTTACTTCATTAATTTTGAAATCTTGTCACAAGGATAGCTCTATTGTGGTTTCCGAACTAAATCCTTATTTTTGCAACACATTGGAAAATAAATTTGGTGACAGTATTGATTTGATCAAGGGTGATATTTTAAATTATAATCCAGATCAGGAATTTGATTTCATTATTTGCAGTATACCTTTTAATAGTTTACCTATTCATATTACAAAAAATATTTTTTCTCACTTTAAGACACTACTTCATGATGATGGTTTATTTCTATTTTTTGAATATAGTCTTATTTCTAGATTGAAACCAAATAATGATTTCCATCCCTATAAAAATGAACATCTTCTTCCCTATCGAACTCATAAGGAATTTACATTTTTAAATCTTCCCCCTGCCATAGTTCACACACTAAAGATGAAACAATAATTTAAGTTCGACTTATTATCTTATCTTATTTATGTTTTTTCTTTTTTTATCATCAATGATTGTGGACATTAAATTTTTTATATTTTCTCTTTGTTCTTTTTGGGCATACCTTAAACAAGCATTTTCAAAATTTTGATTATTATTCTTTAAATTTTTGTTAAACTTATAACACGCTTTTAATATTTTTTTTTCAACAATACATTCGTTTTTATGACCAGATATAAATTTAATTTTCCCATCTTTTATATATGTATGTCCCACTATTTTATTGTCACATTGAATAATAACAATACTTCCTTCTTGTTGAAAAGTCTCTTGGTAAGCCAATGAACTCAATGAATTATTCAGGTAGTGACCCACAGCTTGCAGTTTTCTTTTTGTGTTCGGATCATCCTTATCATATTCTATAAACTTATAACTTCCATATTCAAACCACTCTTTATTTTTTTTCATTTTATTATACGCGATTTATGATATATTCATATTGATATTATTATACTTTAAATATGAATAATGTCAATATTATCACTTATTGTATTTAGTTATATTAAAACTATTAATGATTATATATAGTTATATAAAGACTTTATAATTCTATTATTCATCTTTTATTTACTTTTTACTTTTTATAGGATAGTATGTATATCTATATATTAATTACTTGGTGACTATTTATGAGTGATATCGTTATTTTATTGCAAGAAGCAGAAAGTGATTCATTTTTTGATATCATGGAGGGTTTTTCAAATGATTCACTTATTTTACAATGGCTTGCTAGTATTTTATATTTTTCAAGTGAAGATAGACTCTATTTTATCAAATTAAAGAATACACATCTTGATATTTTACAATCCTATATTCAACAATCAAAGATTGATGAATCAAAGTTGCAACCACTAAAAAAAGCTTTGATCGAACATAAAAAAAAGTAACTTACATCTCAACTTAACTTTACATATCATTATATTTAATGTTATAATATGATTTATTTGACTGAGGTTATCATGTTATTTCTACTTGATTTAGACGAAACATTATTATTTTCTGAAGGTGAAGAATCTGAAGGAAACTGGTTTAAACCTCGTCCAGGTCTGGAAGAATTCCTGTTGTTTGTTAATAAACACTTTCAATTAGGCATTTTCACTGCCGCTGACTATGAATATACACAGGAAGCTATTGATCGGCTTTTCCCTTTTAGTATTGATAAACAGTTTGTTTTTCATCGTAAATATACTGACCATAAGTTTGATCATGATCTATACAAAAAAGTAAGGGTCAAAAAAATCCACAAAATTGCTACTAAATTGAGTTTTGCTCACCAAGATGTTGTTATTTTGGATGATCTTGATAGTGCTCGCATAACTCCATTGAGCCAAGTTATTAAAGCTGAACCATACAAAGGCGATGATGATGATGTATTCTTATATGTGTTAAAAAACAAACTTGAGCGCATTATTAAAAATGGGCATGGTAATGGACTTGATTTAGTCAAACAGCTAGGTTATATTGCTGAAAACAAACCTACCTATCATGGACTTTGGTAATTATTATGGTTCAAGAAATGGATATACATTGCAATAAGCACATTTATAATGGTTATAATATGAATAATTCAGATATTTATATTGAATCAAGCCTCTCAAAATCTCCATATAAAGCACTGCTACAAGAATTACTTAATTTTGACGTAAAAAATGCTGAGCACTTATCTTATAAACATGGATCTAACTATAATTCAATTACAATTTTACATAGTATCTATGTTAAAGATGATGCAAGAGAAGGGGTTGGCAGTCAATATATTAAAAATTTATTATTGTTTTCAGAAATGAAAATGGTTGGGGCTGTTTTTTTAGTGGCTGATTTAACCTTGAACCAACGTGAAGGTATTGATCTTATTTCTTTTTACGAAAAGCATAATTTTGAAGCTTTATACCAAACTCCAAAATATGCCTTGATGCGTCACACTATTTAAGGTTAGCAATATATACACTTAAATCCAACATTCGCTTAGAAAAACCAGATTCGTTATCATACCAAGCACAAATTTTTACTTGATATAGGTTATCTTCTATTTGTGACACAATTGTTTGTGTTGAATCATAGATGGAAGAATATTCCTCTCCATTGTAATCAACAGAAACACAAGAGTCTTTATTGTAAGCCAAAATATTTAATAGATCATTATTGCTGGCATCAAACATGTCTTGATTAATAGACCCTTCATCTACTCCACTTGTTGATCTTAAAACACATGACAAATCTACCATGGAAACATTAGGAGTAGGTACTCTTACAGCCATACCCTTTAGTTTTCCATTTAAATCTGGTATTACCAAACCAATTGCCTCTGCTGCACCCGTTTTGGTTGGTATCATAGATAACCCCGCTGCACGAGACCTAAACAAATCAGAGTGTGGAGCATCAACAACATTTTGATCACCTGTATAAGCATGAATTGTCGTCATTACCCCTGAAAGGATATCATATTCTTTATTTAAAACATTGATAATGGGAGCCAAACAGTTCGTTGTACATGAAGCATTTGAGATAATAACATCTTCAGAAGTTAATTCTCTCTCATTGACACCAAATACCACTGTCTTATCTATATTTTTACCTGGTGCTGATAAGATAACCTTTTTAGCTCCAGCTTCAATATGTTGTTTTGCTAAATCACCATCTGTAAATATACCTGTACACTCTAATACAATATCTACATCAAGCTCTTTCCATGGTAGATTTTTTGGCGATCTTTCTGATATATATTTCATTGTTAATAAAGTGTCATCTTGAGTAATAACTGAAATATTACCTTGACTATTTGAATCTATCTTTTCTTTGAGTTTACCATGAACGCTATCGTATTTAAGAAGATGAGTCGATGTTTTTATTGGCGACAAATCATTGATTGCCACTATTTGAATTTTTTCTCTAAGAATTGGATCTTTTATATAAGATCTAACTATTTTTCTACCTATTCTTCCAAAGCCATTAATTGCTATTTTAATCATATTTTTCTCCCCTTGAGAGTGTATATCATACCAATCTGTAGATAAAAGTCAAATATCTTGATTTTTTTATTTATTTGTTATATGGTTTTATGATGAATATTAAAACATCTAACAACATAAATAATTTAAGATGGTACTTCGCTCTTACTGTTGTTTTTACTCATTTTTATAAATTTTATTATTTAGAATTTGACAACCCTATTATTACATGGACTGGATTTTTAGCGGTATGTGGATTCATTTTATTATCTGGATATGTTAATAATGATAGCATTGAAAGAAGTAATTCAGTTTCCACTTTTTTTAGATCAAGGGCCATTAGAATATTACCCATGTATTATTTGAGTTTAATATTTTCTTTGTTTGTCGTATGGTTGTTTGATGATGTTACCTGGAACGATGACTGGTGGCTAAACTTTCTATTTTTACAGCATATATTTAATGTTGATACCATTAACTCTAATGAGCCTTTGTGGTCATTATCATATGAGTTTTTTTTATATTTAATATTTGGACTTGGATGGGCAATTAAACCCTTAAAAATTATATTTTTAATCATTGTAGCCATCTATTCTTATGTCACGATGAATTATCTACCTATGCTTCTTTATACCTTGTTTTTTCTTGGGGTCATCTTATCTAAGCAAAAAATTGAATTAGATTTTATTAGTATTCCTTTTTTCAAACTTGGAAATTACACTTATGAAGTATATTTGTTTCATTATCCAATTTTATTAATTGCTTTCTTTAAAATAAAGCCATTTGTTATTAATTTAATTGATTTGTAAAGACAAATGTTATATAATGGTGATTATAAATATCCATAAATGTTATTTTCTTGACTTTATTTGTATTGTTGCTATAATATTAAGTATTAAATCAAATTCTTATCAAATTCCAAAGTCAAATAAAGAGGCCATAAGTTAATGACTCACACAACTGAACCCAATCAGCCTAAAGATAATGCTGATAGTAATAAACAGGCAAAGCCTAGACCATCGAAAAACACTAATAGTAGAAGAAAAAAGCCTACAACTCAAAAAACACCCAGTAAAAACACAAATAAACAACAAACGAATAAAAATCCAAATCAAAAACATCAAGAAAAAAAGAAATATCACTGTAGTCCAATGAAAATGCTCACACGCATACAAAAATTAATTAAAGGTGATATTGTAGATACCGAAGGTCAAGCACCACACTTAGTAATTTCGGATCCCCGTGATCCCAAAAAAAATATGTCAGTTGTCTATTTTAATAATGAAAATTATTTTCGTGTATATGACAATTATGGGGCTAAATCTGGTGAAGAACAAGAAGTTTGGTTTTTTAAATTTGATCGCCATGTAGGTGAATTTATAAACTCTGGTATGGATGACGAATCAGAATGCTATGAGGCATATATCAAAATTGCAGACTAGCACTTACTTGACCAAATGCTCTTTTCATCTATAATGTTAAACTATATCAATAATAAAGAAGTTTAATTATGGTTAATTCTGAGTATGCAGAACAATATATAAATCAATTCAAAGTTATAGCTCCTGGTATAACAAATGTTAAAATACAAGATCATTTTGCTTCAATAGCTTATGATATTAGTAAATTTTTTAATCTAGATATTGATTTTACTATTAATTTTAATCACAATGAATATAATCATATCCAAAAACACACAAAAGGATCTGAACTTATTCTTGATGAATATAATAATCAAGAAGCTCATTTTATTCTTATTCAGCTCCTTGATCTATATAATCAGATTTTTGTTATCGACTAATTTAACTTTTCAACTTTTGAGACATTTTCTTATCTTCAGCTCTATTACTTATGCTTACCAATAAATCATTGATAGCAACATAATCAGATTCTGACTTTAAGGATGTATGCTTTTGACTAATCAAAGCCTCTTTTTGAAGCTGCTCAGACATCTGCACTACTGTCTCATATTGATACTTACCTTCTATGATATCCTTTGCTAATGTCAATCGCTCTCCCTCTAAACGAGGAACATAATAGCCCGTATCGGCTAATTCTTTAGCACAAGTCATTAATCTAACTAAGTGGCTTGCATGTTTGGTATCATAGCCAAATCTTTCCTCTAGGGCACTTCTTTTTTTGTTACGATGAGTTCTCCAATGCCAAAAATCTTTCACTTCGTCTATAGCATTCACATACTCTTCTTTATTAACACTACAGTGTACAACAAAATCACCCACTTCTTGTGGCTCTTGATTCTTTATATCACCATTTCTAGTGATAAATCCACCATTTTTAACGGATGAAAATATATTATATACACTATTACTTATTTTTCTAAAAGATGATTTGTTTTTCAACATTTCTCTGTATGTCATTTTTTCATCGTATTGGCTATTTAAACTTATTTTTTTACCATGCAAGTTTTTTAAAGTTAAATAATCAACCAGCTCTGGCTTCTTATACTTATTAAACTGCTGAAGTGTTAGTTGGGGTAAATATTGCTGATGAAACTCTTCTATTGAAATACAGGACACCTTCTCATCTGAGTTTGCATCCTCTTGACTCTTCTCAGTTACCATATTGGCAAGTTTTCCAGAAAATTTAAGTGTTATCCAGTTATAATCGACATCTCCTTTATGAAAAGCAGACCTGACGGCATTAACTACATCATTGTTATTTGGTCTTTTGTTTATATGTTTATTGTGACCTTTAATTCTATGCAATTGTTTTTGAGCATAACCCATAAACTTATTGATAACCTTTTTAGTTAAAAACATCTCTTTGTTTGATGTGATCACTTTTCCCTTTTTAGATTCAAACAACTTAGATTCATCATCTGCATACAAAACATCAAGAATATTAGGATTCTCTTCCGCAGATAGTTTAATAAACTTTTTAACTTCATATAAAACTATGTCTGAATCTGGTTGTAGATTTAGGCCTTTTTTATTTAAAGATTTTATTAACTGAGTGTTAAGATTTTTTTCTCTTTCTTTTTCTTCATCAGAACCTTTATCTGGCTCAGGGTTGGGGCTGATTTGTTCTAAACCTGGAATAAGGCCTATTTTTTCACTTTCGTGAGCAACAAATACACCTCTATAATCATAATCGCTAATGTAGTCTTTGTCTAAAGGATGATCACCACTTTCGTAGTGAGTCCCATACATCCTTGATCCTGTAATACAAAGTAATATTAGCTCATATTTTTTACCGTCATATGTAAACAACATTTCAATTTCCTCAAATTTATATATTGTTTACATTATAACATATATTACATATTATTGACAACTATTATATGATACAGTTGATGTTGCTACTCCATGTTTTGGATAATGCATAAGCATGTTTCCTGTTGTTTTTCGTGCTCTATTTCCATATGCACTCATTTGCGCTTGAGTTTCAATCGTAGGATCTATACTCGTTGGTGTTGGCATAAATATAAAACCAATTGCACGTGTATCCGCCCTTAAATGACCAGAAAGATTAGATGTAGAACATCCAGATATAGATGAAAAGTAAGGGTCTATCGTAACAACATTTTTAATATCTTGACCAGGGTTAACATATTCACCACTAACAACGACTTCATTTGTTTGCACAGAATAAGTATCGATGTTTATTAATGGCAATTTAGCATTCCAAGCTTTGGCACTTCTATTTACTGACAATGTGTTTTCCAAGCTATTTAGTTTAAAAGAATGATTTCCAAGCCAAGCGAAAGGAGACTCTGAACATGGACCACCACCTTTTCCGCAAATTGTCATAGTAAATGCGTAAGTTCCTGTACCACCCTTCGCGTTTCCGCTTGTATATGTTATATTTATATTTATTGGCTTATATATAGATCCAGCTGTTGAATTCCAGTAGGTCGATATCTCTTTAACCTTCTCTAAGTTATAAACATCTGATATATTTAAAATAACACCATCGGTTATCCAGTAAGAAACATCTTTAATCGCGTCTGGTACCGCAGACATTGCTGCTTCCTTCAAAAAATCAGGGTATGTGACTGTTACTGGTCCGCCCTTAGGAGCTTTGGTTATAGGAGCATGTATATTAGCATTTTTCCAATTTGTTAAGTTACAATATTTGTTAAACTCAACTGATCCCATTATAGTGTATGCACCTGCCGCTTTACATAATGATTCAACCTTGGTGCCAATATCTGATGCTGGATCAGTTATACAGTTTGTTGGCCAAATATTACCAGAAATCGCCACAGAACCTTCTGGACACTCTGAAATTCCATATGCTCCAGTAACTATTGGTGCTACATGATAATTATCAAAAGGAAAGCTGTATGTTGATAATGAGTACCCTGCTGCCACACCCGTTTTTGTTTGGGTCATTGTATATGATTTCAAATAATCCAGCGATGGACTGATGTCCATGTAAGCCGAACAAGCCGTTTTAACTGACGCTGGCATTACTGGTTTGGTTTGATCGGCCATTATAAAAGTTGTACCTGCAAGAGTCATGTCTTCATACTGATAATCCATGCATGATAACACACGAGGGAAATGATAAGCTTTGTATGCTTCATACCTATTATACTCAGCCAACATTTGTGTTGTGGTGGAATTTAAATTACCCGTTAAACAGTTTTCAATAATTACAGGTGTTACCGTTTCAGTTGGATGGTTATTTTTATAAGTAACATAGTCATCATATTGCTCATAACAAAAACCAGTTATCACCTCTACAGCTTTCACTTTTGTTTCTGGCACTGTGGCTGTTTTACTAAGTAAATATAGTTGTACATAATCTTGTAGTGTTGTAATAGTTGGATTATAGTTTATCTTATTGATATCAATATAACCTTCCACTCCATTTTGAGTATTTTCCCAATAGGTATATGTCCAATCCCATTCTGCTGCCGCACTGGCAAATACATTTGTGCTTGCTCCAAAGAGAAGCAACATTGTTAAAAATATTTGTTTCATTTTATTATACCTTTAGTTTTTAAATTTTATTTTTATATTCTGTGTCAATACTGTCTTTATATCATGAAAGTTATTGATGTTTTTTAAAACAAATCGTGAACCAGTATCAAGTTCTAAGATTAAGTCATCTTTTTTTCTTAATGTTTTAGCTGGAAAATAAATACCCTGTTTTATTTTAAATTCTTTATTATAAATATACATATATGGCTTATTTTTATCTATATTTTTTTCATCTATATATTTGTTGTTTTGGCTAAAAAGACCCATTACTTTTATTTTTATATCTTCTTTAATATCAATATCAAATGGATTTTCATAAATGATTTTTTGAGTAACTTTTGAGTTCAAAAGCTTCTTATGATCCTCAACCGCTTCTGCCAACACATCTGACTTTTTAGCTAAATCTTGATCATGACTATTATAAAATGTTGTATATTTTCTAACCAAATCCTCATCTCTTGTTATATCTAGTGGATAAAGATACATATCTCTAATTTTGATATACAATAAATCTTTTGGAATCTTGGTAGGCAATGTTGCAAATGTTATACCACTTAAATTTACATTTTCTGTAGTGCTATTCTTTGGTATATTATCTGAGTCTATATGGATTACATTGTTTTTTATATATCCGTCATAAAATTTAGCCTTCATTAAATTTTGTAACAAAACAACTCTTTTAATTTGATCGACATTATTATTCAAGCTATCTTTTTCTAGAAGCCTAGTATCTACAGGATATTTAAGTATTTCAGCATTAACTGTACCTATGCATAGGAAGGCACATATCACAAATAACATATTCTTCATCCTTACATATTCCCCTTTTATTTTTTTATATACTATTTTATTACCATGAGAGTGATACAAAGTCAATAGCTTTATAGTGATATTTGATTAAATATTGCAAAAAATATCAATTTAAATAAAAAGGTTATATATGCTGTTAATTATATTAAAATGTTTTTGTTGCTATAGGTTATTAATTAATTATTATGGCTATCATTATGATATAACAATTAAGAGTATTTACATTCAAATAAAATGCTTTATTTGTCAATAATTTTATTGATAATTTATGCATTTTTTATTCCTGTTTAATTATTTGTTTTTATATCTATTTGATTTTTATTAAGAATAAATTTGACTCGAACCCATAAAGCCTGTATAATGCAATTTAACGATTAAAAACTAAGAGGAAAGTTAAATATGTCTGATCAACCACAAACCCCACAAAACCGTACCCAAATCAATTTGTCTGGTATTGTTAATTTCATTAAAGCTCGCAAAAGCAAGAATGGCAATGATATCGTGGATGTTATTATTAGTGAAAACCGTGGTAACAAAGAAAACCCAAATTATATCAGTCGTAAATGTCAGGCTCGTGGTGAAGCTGCAACTGCTTTAGTTCAGGCGATGTCTGCTGGTACTTTTACACTTAATGATCGCGGTGCTGTAAGTCGTGATGGCCCATCTTTTACAGTTCTATACAGTGAAGGTGTTAGTGAGGAAGTTCAGGATGTTAAAGCTTTTCCTCGTAAATATGAAAATGGTTCTGAAACTGTAGAAGAAAATGGCTTTAATGCTTCTTTGACATCTTATGTTATCTTTAATGTTACATTGGAGACTATTCAAAAAGGTGGTGGTCAACAGCAGCAAGGTGGTCAGCAACAAGCAGCACCTCAAGCTCCACAACAACAAGCAGCTCCACAACAACAAGCAGCTCCACAACAACAAGCGGCTCCACAACAACAAGCGGCTCCACAACCTGATCCATCATTTAATGATTTTGATGACGATATCCCTTTCTAAGGGCTATTTTGCTAGCTAGTTAAATAAAAAAAGTCATTTTAATATGGCTTTTTTTTTATCTTTTATTAGACACATAGAGATTAAAATTATGAATAAACTTCAAAAAAAAATATTAAAAGCTGATGAATATCTTAAAGATTACAACACTATTTCCGATGTATTAGATGACAAAGATATTCGTGAACTGATTTCTACAATGGCCACTATAATTAAAGATCAATCTGGGCAGAGTAAAAATGATCAGAATATGAATGAGCTAAGAAGTATGCCCAAAGACATCGACTTACTTATATCTTCTGCAAAGCAAGTTAGAAATGGTTTTGAAAATTCTAAAGACTTAGAGAAACGAATTTCAAATATGTCAGAAATCATAGATCGAGTTGAGCCACAATATCAAGCACTCGTAAGTAAAAAAATAAAGATTAACCAGGCTATTTAAAATGACAAAATGTGCAATTTGCAACAGAGAAATGATTAAAGGTCGAAGTATTGATGAACACCATTTTATTCCAAAGTTAAAAGGTGGAAAAGTTACAGACACCTTGCATGTTGTATGTCACCGTAAACTGCATTCTGTGTTTTCTGAAACTGAGATGGCTCGGTATTACAACACTCCAGAAAAATGCTTAGAGAATGAAGAAGTTAAAAAATTTGTTAAATGGATCTCTAAAAAAGATCCTGAATTTATGACTTCTCACAAAGAACACAATCAAAAAAGTAACAAAAGAAAGGGTCGTTAACTTTTACGAAACAAATGATTCAATCTTTTCATTAAAATTAAAAGATTCCCACCTATGGTCTGCATTATCATCTGCAACATACTCGCAATTATTTTTTATAATCAATTGCCTTGTTCTTTCTGCATCTATTAAGTCATCTTTCATACCTAAAAATGTTAAATGATGATTATACAAAGGAATATTTTTAGGAAAACTTTCAGCCAACTCTTTTGTGAAATGTATTGAATTCCCTGTAACAAAGTTTGTGTGTTCCCCTATGTATCTTGGTAATGTACTATAAGGTTCAACAGAAGGATTAATTAAAATACCTGGAATACTCAGAGACAATGAAACTTCTGCCGCATATAAACCACCTAGGGAAGTTCCTACTATAAAATCAACACATTCTTTTACTGCAAAATCTCTTAACATTTTTACATTATCTTGATATGATTTTTCCATATCATAGTTAGTACCACAAACATCAAACTCTTTTGATAAAGCAACTACTTTTGGTGAATCAGGTTTGAAGGCACTAAATGCACCATGGATATACATTAATTTTTTCATTTTTACTCCATTGTAAGCACAAACAATATAATATTATTTTATATGTGTCAATATTTAGCTAAAGAAACCATTAAAAATAACATCAAATAAGCACAAAAAGCACTTATCAGGTTAATAGCAAAAGTTGAAGGATCTCTAAATGTAGAAACAACAATAAAGACAGGAGTAAATACATTTAAAATAAAAAGATCTTTTTTAATAATTGACTTCTTGTTTTTCCAAGTAAACTTTAAAAAATTCATCATAATATATACCCCCATTGTAAACATAAACAATATAACACTCCTTTGTATTTGTCAATATTTATTATATACATTGACAAAAAATCAATTATTTGTTATATTTTTGCCAATAAAATTAATAACTAAAAGAATTAACAAGAGATTAATGAATGCATTATACCGTATATCAAGTAACCAATAAAACAAATGGAAAAATTTATATTGGTGCGCACAAAACTAAAAAGTTAGATGATGGATATATGGGATCTGGTAAGCACCTTCTTCGATCTCAAGAAAAATATGGGATCGAAAATTTTGAGAAAGAAATATTACACATGTTTAATAGTTCAGAAGATATGTACAAAAAGGAAAAAGAATTAGTTGATGAATCTTTTATAAAAAGAAAAGATACTTATAATATTAAACTTGGGGGCAGTGGTGGGTTTGATCATTTGAAAGATTATATGGGGTCAGAGGATCATCTTAAACAGATAAGAGGAGTGCAGCCAAAAGGAACCATTGGATCAATTAAAAAACAAAAATACCTTCGAGAAAATGATCCAGCTTGGTGTGCAAAGTCTTCTAAAAATAGGTCTATAGGTATTAAAAAAGCATATGAGAATGGATTTCAAGGGAGCTTTAAAAATAGGACACATTCTCAAGAAACAAAACTAAAAATGAAAGAATCAGCAAAAGGTAAACATATTGGAGAAAAAAACTCGCAACATGGAACAATGTGGATTACAGATGGATTGACCAATAGAAAAATAAATAAAAATGAAATTATTCCTGTAAAATGGATTAAAGGGAGAATTATAAAATATAAAAATCGAAAAATACTTAAAGGCAAAGATGCTTCTAACTATGGTAAAATATGTATTACGAACGGAAAAAAAAATAAATATATCGAAAAACAAGATATAATCCCTGAAGGCTGGGGTAAAGGTATAGCTAAGAGAAATAAGCCAGTTAAAAATAAAGATCATCGATATTTAAAAGGAAAAGATCACCCTTTGTATGGCACTCGTTATATTACAAATGGAATAGACAGCTTACGAATTAAAGAAGGCGATAATATACCTGATGGCTGGAGGCTTGGGTTTACGAAAATATTTAATAAAAACCAAATTATACATTCTGGTGAAAAACATTCTCAATATGGGACTATTTGGATTACTGATGGCATTGAAACTAAAAAAATAAAAAAAAATGACAAGATTCCATTTGGATGGAATCGAGGTAGAAAAATTAAATGAAGTTTTATACTATTATATTTAATTGGTCAGAACTGAGAATTACGATATCTCGACCTCACCGCCCCAAACGGTGTGCTCTGCCTCTGAGCTAAGTTCTGTTGTGTCGGAGTAGAGGGATTTGAACCCCCAAAGCCACCTTCCAAAGGTGCATCGTTACCAGATTACGACCATACTCCGTTATATTTATTTTATACACTTTGTTTGTGTTAACTCTGGTCTCCTCTCTGTAATCCAACACAGTATCTCACCTTCCAAAAAGGTGCTGCATATCGACTTGAGACAGAAGATATAAAAGTGTCGGAAATGCGAGATTCGAACTCGCAACAGCCCGCTTCCAAAGCGGCAGCGCTACCAGATTGCGCCCAATTTCCGTCATATTTATTTTATACACTTTGTTTGTGTTAACCTGGTGCAATGGATTGGATTTGAACCAATGACCCCCTGATGCCTATATCAGGACTCTACCAGACTGAGCTACCATTACTTAAAATTTATCGGAGTAGAGGGATTCGAACCCCCAACAGCCCACTTCCAAAGCGGCAGCGCTACCAGATTGCGCCCATACTCCGTCAACTATTTTATACACTTTAATTTGTGTTACTGCTGGTCCATGTGGGGCGATTCGAACGCCCAATCTCATCTTCCCAAAAGATGCGGCTTACCAGATTAGCCTACACAAGGATTAAATTATCGGAGTAGAGGGATTCGAACCCCCAACAGCCCACTTCCAAAGCGGCAGCGCTACCAGATTGCGCCCATACTCC
>JAYJMJ010090164.1:0-19087 GCA_036873875.1 Laminaria ephemera | reverse complement strand
CCGTTTGGCAAGATCACCAAGGCCAAGGCTGTTGGACAGAAAGTGCGGCTCGCAGGTTGGGCGATTGACCCCGACACGAGTGACAGCATCAAGGTCAAAGTTACCGTCGGTGGCAAAACGAAAGCCCGTGTCGCGAAACGCAACCGCAAGGGCCTCGACCAATACGGTCTTGGTACTCGCCATGGTTTCCGGATCGACATCGGGGTTTCGCCGGGAACCCACCAGGTCTGCGCCGTTGCGATCAACGCCACAAAGGGTGGCCAAACAACAGATCTCGGTTGTCGAACCGTCAAGGTCGACGAGGCGAAACAGCCAGCGCCAGCGACCGATATTCCCATCGGCGAACTCGAAATCGTTCGATCAACCGGGTCGGCGATCCGGGTGGCTGGTTGGGCGCTCGACCCCACCACGAACAACTCGATCAAGATCGCGATCGATCTCGATCGCACCGAGGTTGCCCAGGCAACAGCATCGTTTTCCCGCGACGACCTTGACCAGCATGGCCGGGGAAGCGACCACGGTTTCGATGTGACGATCCCAGCGTCGAATGGCAGCCATCAGGTTTGTGTGCGGGCCATCTCCGCCGACGGCAAGACCGCCGTCGTTCTTGGTTGTGAAGACGTCACGCTTTCCTAAGTTCCCCAAGTTTTTCCAGCCGACCGCCTTGCTTTCCACCCCTTTGAGTGAAATAATTTCACTAGCAGGTGGCGATAGCAATACGGCCACAGGCGGGAACCACTTGGTTACGTGGCGGTTGGCGGATCGCTTCCTTAACCTAAAGGTTTGAAACGGGCTCCTGGGGGGGAGTCCGTTTCTGCGTTTTAGGGACTCTACGCTCGGAGCTTGGTGACGAGCTCGGTCAACGGCTCACGGAAGTCGCGAAGCGGTTGAATGCCTGAGAGCCGTAGCGCTGCGTTGTCGAGCACCGAGTTGGCTGGCCGGGGCGCAGGGCGTGGTGGATCGAGCTGGTCGCTAGAAATCGGCTCGACGCGGGAAGGGTCTTCCCCAGCAGCCTCGAGAACCGCTTGGGTGAACTCATACCAGGACACCGCTCCCCCATTGGTGACATGGAAGATTCCGGGGCGACGTTCGTCGGCCAGTCGAAAGACCATTGTGGCGAGGTCAGCAGTAAAGGTCGGGTGACCAATCTGGTCATCAACAAAACTCAGTGTCGGGTACTTGTCGATGGCGCCCAGAATCGTCTTGACCATATTGTGGCCAAACTCGCCGCAAACCCATGAGGTCCGAATAACGGTGAAACCGGGGGTCATCTCGCATTCGCCCGCCAGTTTCGAGTGGCCATAGATCGACTGCGGGTGGGTGTCGTCCCATTCCACGTAGGGCTCAGCCTTGGTGCCATCGAATACGTAGTCGGTGGAGATCTGCACCAGGTGAGCGTCGTTCTTGATGCACGCCTCGTTCAGGTGCCGGACGGCCAGACCGTTGACACGGAAGGCCTTGTCCGGGTTGGACTCGCAATCATCAACTGCGGTCCACGCCCCAGCGTTCACGACGACATCGGGTTTCTTTGCTGCGACCAACGCCAAGACGGCATCGCGATCGCCAACATCGAGGTCGGCACGCGTGGCCGCGGTTACGTCATAGCCGGCGGCGTTGTAAAGCAACGAACAATCAGCGCCGAGCTGGCCACCAGCACCGGTAATAAGAACGCTAGGCATCGCGATCAACCGTTCTTAAGTGGTTCCCACCATGACCGGTTGTTCTTATACCAATCGACAGTCAGTTCGAGCGCTTCGCCGAAGTCGTGTTTCGGGCTCCAACCCAAAGCTCCAAGCTTCGAGCAGTCGATCGAATAGCGACGGTCGTGACCAAGGCGGTCCTCAACGTATTCGATCGAAGAATCGTCTTTGCCGCAGAGTGCAATGATCCGGTCGGTGAGTTCGCGGTTCGGGATTTCGTTTCCGCCACCGATGTTGTACATCTCACCGGCAACACCCTGGCGCAGAACCAAATCGACGCCAGCGCAGTTGTCCTCAACAAACAACCAGTCACGAATGTTCATACCATCGCCGTACAGCGGCACTTTGAGACCGTCGAGCAGGTTGGTGGTGAACAGCGGGATGACTTTTTCGGGGAACTGGTAGGGACCGAACTGGTTCGACGAGCGGGTAACCACAACGGGCATGCCGTAGGTCGTGAAGTACGAAAGGGCAATGAGGTCAGAACCGGCTTTCGAAGCCGAATACGGCGAACGAGGCTCGAGCGGGTCGCCTTCGAGAGATGATCCCTCTTCGACCGATCCGTACACCTCGTCGGTGCCGATATGAAGAAGACGTTCAACCTCGTGCTCACGGGCAACGTCACAAACGACGTTGGTACCCAGGCAGTTGGTGTTGGCGAAGACGTCGGGGCCGGTAATCGACCGGTCAACATGGCTCTCGGCAGCGAAATGCACCACGAGGTCGTGTCCGGCCATGGCCGAACGGACCGCTTCACGGTCGGTGATGTCGCCTTGGACGAAGCTATAGCGACTGTCGCCCTCGAACTCGGCCAGGTTGGCTGGGTTTCCGGCGTACGTAAGGGCGTCGAACACGGTGACGGAGTCATCGGTATTGCCGAAGATATGGCGAACAAAGTTCGAGCCGATAAATCCGGCTCCGCCGGTAACAAAGATCTTCTTACTCATGGTGTGGGGTTCCTGTGGGGAAATAGGAGATTTGGGGGGCGGGTTCCGCGTTAGCCGGTTCGAAGGCTCACATGTGGTTGCCACATGGGCTCGATATCGGCACGATTCGGATTTTCTTGATCGCGACCCGAGAGCACAGGGGCTTCGAGGCCCCAATCGGCACCAATCTCGGGGTCGTTCCAGTGCACGCCGAGTTCATCGGCTGGGTTGTAGTAGCCGTCTACCAGGTAGGTGATGGTCATGTCGGTGAGCGATGCGAAACCGTGGGCCACGCCGGGCGGGATATAGACGCCGCGGTGGTTCATTTCTCCGTCGGGTTGGACACCCAAGTCGAAACAGAGGGTCTTTCCGTCGGTTTCTGAACCCTGTCGAAGATCGTGCAGCACGACTCGGGCCGTACCGAACGGCACGTACCAGTAGTCGCTCTGATGAAGGTGGTAGTGAAGGCCAACGATGCAGCCCTTCTTACGATCACCGCGGTTGGCCTGGATCATCTCGCGACCGGCCGGGAACCATTGGCGGCGATAGGTCTCTACGAACATGCCGCGCTCATCGCCATGGACGTCGGGGTCGACAAAGAACGCCCCAGCGATTTCGGGAACTGCAGTAATTTCGGCCATGAGAGAAGTACTTCCGGTATAGGTCTTTGGTTCTAGTGGGGGTGTTTAGGAGCGGGGTCGTAGGTTACGGGATCTCGACGCGCGAGTGGTCGCCAAGCATCAATCGCGTTGCGCGTGGCAGCGCATCGTTGTGACTCACATCGACGTGCCGGCCAATCAGACTGTCGGTAAGACGTTCGATGTTTGCCAGGCGACTGTTCGACAAGATGACCGAGTGGTCGAGTTCGGAGGAGATGATTTCGCAGTTATCCGAGATCGAACTGTACGGACCGACATAGCTGTCGATAATTCGGGTTCCGGCACCGATAACGGCCGGACCGCGAACGGTGGAGTTCTTGATTTCGGCGCCTTCTTCGATGATGACCCGACCTTCAACGTTCGACTTCTCGTCGACCGACCCGAGGTTTGAGGGTTCGACCGAATCGAGAACAAGCCGGTTGCATTCGAGGAGAGGGTCCTTCTTGCCGGTATCGATCCACCAGCCCTGAAGGACTTCGTGGCGCACATGGTGGCCTTCGTCAACGAGCCACTGAATGGCGTCGGTGATTTCGAGTTCGCCTCGCTCTGAGGGTTCGATTGCGTTGACGGCGTCGATGATGGTGCGGTCGAAGAGATAGACCCCCACGAGTGCCAGGTTTGACGGTGGGTTCTCGGGTTTCTCGACGAGCTGTCGTACCGCGCCGTTCTCATCGATGTCAGCGACACCGAACGAACGAGGATCGTCGACCTCAGCGAGAAGAATCTGAGCCACGGCTGATGCCTGGTGCTCCTCGCCAAGTTCGGGTGCGTTCGATGCTTTCCGGCTCGCTTCGAATCCTTCAACGAATTCAACAAGGCCCTGTTCGAGCATGTTGTCGCCCAGGTACATCACAAAGTCGTCGCCGCCGAGAAAGTCCTCGGCGATCTTGACGCAATGGGCGAGGCCCAGCGGAGCGTCCTGCGGGATATAAGTGACGGTTACGCCGAAATCCGATCCGTCGCCGACAGCGGCCCGGATATCGTCGCCGGTCTCACCAATGATGATGCCGATCTCTTCGATGCCGGCCTCAGCCATGTCTTCGATTCCGTAAAACAGAATCGGCTTATTGGCAATGGGCACCAGCTGTTTGGCGCTCGTGTGAGTGATAGGGCGAAGGCGTGAACCTGTGCCACCGGAGAGAATGAGACCCTTCATGGGAACCACCGTTCGTGATAGGGCTGCGCGGAGAGCTTGGGAGAAGTTGAAAGAAAGAGTAGTCAGCTCGGAGTTCGAGCCGTACGTAATCCATATCGGCAAAGACCGGCCATACACAAGGTTGTTGTGGTCACCGCAACGATGAGCCCGAGTTCGACCCGCAGGAACAAATCGTCCGAAAGCATGATGCCGGGGAAGAACATGACCACGCCGACGAGCCAGCCAAGGACGGCATAACGCTGGTGTCCTAGTGCGATGAGGGCCACGGCTAGCGACAGCGCAGCCATGAACAATCCGCTCGAAAGCGCCAGCAACGCCATGTCGGTTCGGCTCATCTGATCGGCGAACAACAGGTCGACGACAAAAGGTCCTGCGACCCAAGCAAAAACAACGCCAAACACCGCTAGACCGCTCACCGCTACGAGGAGGCGAACCAGCACATCGCGGAACCTGCCAAAGTCACCATGTCCGATCGCATCGGCCAAGTTCGGCAGGAGCGCTGCTTTGACGGCCTGGAAGAAGAACAGTGGCACTCGAGCCGTGAGTAGTCCGTTGAGGAACCGACCGGCTTCGATTTCTTCGCCTGGTCCGGCCAACGCATCGACCGCTACCGGACCAATGTTGAGGAGAAATGCCTCGAAAAGCGCCGCGCCGAGAAGAAACACCAAAGATGGGGAAATCTCGTTCCATGACGCCTCGGGCCCGGGTTTGGACAGCGGCTCATCGCCCTTGGTGGCGACGTATGTGGCGACGAGTAGGGCGACGCCAACGGTGAGACCGAAGACGCCAGCTGCAGTCACGCCGATGATCGCAAGCACGATTGCGGCCCCAAACCGCATCGCTCCATCGACACCGAAGAACACGCCGTAGAACTTGTAGTTGTGCTGGCCGGCCAGAAGCCCTCGGAGGAGTTGGCTAACGGTAAACGCGCCCATCGCCAAGATCAGACTGAGCAGCAGCAGTTTGGCGTTGTCGAGTCGTTCGTCGAGGCCAAGCGGCCAGGCAATGAGGAGCCCAACGGTGACCAAGACGAGGAGTCCAGCACCGATCTGGGCGGTCTTACGAAGAACCGGGGCGCTGCCTTCTCCCCTACTGGCCCGTTCGGCAGTGGCCCGCGAGAGTTCCTGCTCGAGCGGTTGGAAGAACCCTGGGCCGAGAATGAACACGAGGGCCCACAGCACCGCAAGCGCCGAATAGGATTCGTCGCCCATCGCCCGCTTGGCGACGGTGAGAAATCCGAACGTCGCGATGCCGTTGACAAGTAGCCCTCCACCAATCGCGAAGCTTCCGGTGGGCAACGGATTGCGTTCACGAAGGGTCGCCAGCATCGTCTGCTTGCCAGACGCTGAACTCGGTGATGCAGCCAAGATGGCAAACCTAGCGAAGCTAGGCCTTTTGAAGCGGCATCAGAGGCCGTTAATCGAGCGCCAATATCCGCCGGGAAGCTTAAGTTCGTGCAGGCAGTCGAGGCCGATCCACGCAACGTCGGAATGTTCGTCACTTCGGTGGAGCTCGGGAAGGCCCTTTGTTTCGCACCGGTAGGTGATGATCAGCCGCTTGGTATCGGGAACCGGCTCGTAGACGTAGGAGTCGATGAGATCGGTGACGGTTATCTCGATGCCGAGTTCTTCCTCGAATTCGCGGATCAGTGCCTCTTTGGGGCCAGCGTCGGTTGGGTCGAGTCGCCCGCCAGGGAGTTCCCACTCGGCCCGATCGTTTTTGGCCAAGGCCACATGATTGCGGACGACGAGTACGCCTTTTACCGACACGATCCATCCGGACGGCGTTGTTTCAGACTCAGTGTCTGGTTCACCCGCTACGGGAAGATCGTCGGACTCGGCACGTGCCATATCCCACAGTGTTACCGACATTCGTCGATCGCACGAATGAGCGAGCCAATCTCTTCTGAGGTGTTGAAGTAATGGACGCCCGCCCGGAGCACCGCATCGATCCCCCGAGGAGCCAGATCGAGGTGACTCAAGCCGGCCGAGAGCACCGACGTGTTGATCGTTCGTTTCCGGAGCGCCTGTTGAAGAGCCATGTGGTCGGCGCCATCGACCGAGAAGGTTACGATGCCGCTTTGGTGCTGGCCGGTGTCGCGGACAGCCACCCCATCGAGACCGTTGAGGCCGTCGCGGAGAGCCGCAGACAACGCGGCGATTCGGACGGCAGCGCTTTCCATGCCGACCGAGACGGCGTAGTCGAGCGCCACACCGAATCCGGCTTTGGCGGCAAACGAGACCTCTCCAAGCTCGAAGCGTTCGGCGGTGGGATGGAGCTGGTAGGTATCGGCGTCGACCCATTGGGCTGACCGCCCATCGATGTACGTGGGGTCGGCGAGCCGGTCCATGACTTCATCGCGGACGTACAACATGCCGGTACCTCGCGGGCCCCGCATGAACTTCCGACCGGTGAACGACAGAAAGTCGCACTGGAGTTGCTGTACATCGACCGGAAGCTGCCCAACGGCCTGACACGAGTCGAGCAAGTACATGGCATTGGAGTCGGCGACGATTGCGCCCACTTCGGCAACCGGCTGAACCATCCCGTTCGTCATCGCTACGTGGGTAACCGAGACGAGTTTGACCCGCTCGTCCATCATGGATCGAAGCGCCTCAAGGTCGATCTCGCCCGATTCGGTGTTGGGGATTACCTCTACCTCGACTCCTCGTTCGGCGGCCTGAATGAACCCGAAGGCGTTGGACTGATACTCCGTTGAGCTCATAAGCAGCCGGTCGCCCGATTGCAACGGAACCGCCTCAAATGATCTCCACCACGCCATCGCTGCGCTGGTCGTAAACGCCAGTTCGGTGGGTCGGCAGTTAAGAAGTGCCGCCCCGGCGTCGTACACGCGCTGGAACGCTGCACTTTCGCGGTCGAAGGTTTCATAGCCCCCGGTCTGTGCTTCGCTCGTGAGGTACTCGATGCACGCATCGACGACCGGTTGCGGCGGAAGAGAGGATCCGGCGTTGTTGAAGTGGATGACGTGGTCGACGCCGGGGGTCTCGGCGCGCAGCGACTCGACCTTCGATTCGCTCAGTGGCTCAGACATCGGGCCAACGTAGTTCGCGTTGGCAGGCCAAGTCTGCGAATATCAATGGCTGATGAGCTCTTCCAACCCAAACACCGCACCTTCTGATCCGACCAGCAGCACTCCGACCTCCTACGAACAGCTTCCGTTTGCTGCGCCTGCAGGCGCAACCGAAATTCTCCTTGTGCGACACGGAGCGTCGCAGGCCTATGTTCCTGGCGAACCGTTTCCGATGCTGGGCCCCCAAGGCGACCCACCGCTCTCGCCACTGGGCCGCGAGCAGGCCAAGTTGGTCGGCGCCCGCCTGTCCGGCGAGCCGATCGATGCGGTGTATGTAACTCGCCTTCAGCGGACCGTCGAGACATCGCAGCCGCTCATCGATGCCGATGGAATGACTTCTACGGTCAACCCGCATCTGCACGAGATCTTCCTCGGCGAATGGGAAGGCGGGATCTCACGCGTGAAGATGGCCGAGGGTACCGATCCCGTAGCGCTCGATGTCATCAAAACCGGGACATTCAATGCTGTGCCTGGGGCAGAGACGGCCGATGAATTTTCGAGCCGGTGCCGAACCGGCATCGAGGAAATCGTGGCAGCTCATCCAGGTGGGAACGTTGTGTCGTTTGTTCACGGCGGAGTTATCAGCATGATTGCGAAGCTGACCGCGGGTGGAACGGGTCGAATCGGGCCGGTCGACAACTGCTCCATTACCCATCTTGTGGTTATCGAGGGTCGCTGGCTGCTGAGTAGTTTCAACGACACTGCGCACCTCGGTGGACTCTTTACGAGAACGGGCTAAATCCGGAAGCTCGACGTTCGCCATGCTGACGTTGCCCGGAAGCGAAAGCGCCCTACCCTGAGCGGATGCAAACGCACTCCCCTGTTACTCCGACTACGTTCCCGGCGTCGCCGGACCGCCGTAGGACGCGGTTTCCGCGGGCATTCATCGCCTGTGTCGCGTTTGCGACCTTGGCTGTCTTTGCGGCGGCCTGCTCATCGGCGGTCGTTACCGCAGACGGCGTCGATACCGAGACCGACTCCACCCAACCAGTAGAAACGTCGCCTCCCACTACAGCGACCCCAGAGCCGACGGTTCCGGCGACCACCACCCCGCCACCGACCACGGCTACCCCGACTACTGCGCCGCCCACAACGGTGGCCGTCAACCCCGGTGGCGCCGAATCCGTAGCCACGCTGCTCGATGCGGGCGCCGAACCTCGTCAGGAATTGCGCTTCGACTACGCCGATGGCGACACGTTCGCCTTTGACACTGAAGTCTCCCAGGCGATCTCGCAAACCATCAACGGAGTTGCCGGACCCGCCGGAGCACCGGTGCTCACCACCCTCGGCCAAACCGGAACCGTCAGCGTTCAAGGCGATGCGTTTGTCCTCGAATCCACCACCGATTCAGCAATCGGTGTGGTCGAAGGCGATGCGGCCCTCACCGCTCAGGTCCAGGCAGCCCTCGACGCTGTGCTCGGACTCGTTGAGCGTCGGGTCGTCGACCCCAGCGGCATCGTGTTCGAATTCGAACTCCTGAACACCGAGGGAATGGATCCGGCAATCTTGGGGCCTGCCGCTACCGCCGGCGAGAACGGCGTGGCACTGGCGTTTCCGCTCGAGGCGGTTGGTGTGGGTGCCAGGTGGGAGACCGTCGCCACCCTTGAGGTCAGCGGCCTGAGTGTCGAACAGGTCACCGCCTACGAAGTTCTCAGCATCGATGGTTCCATCGTCGAGCTCAGCGTGACGTCGTCGCAGTTCGTCGCCCCAGGTTCAGCGATGGATATCCCCGGGGCGGAAGCAACAGTCGAGGCATGGTCAGCCGAAGGCCGAGGCACGATGACGGTAGATCTCACCAGCCCGGCAACTCTGAGTGAGATCGCGGGCGAGATCGACCAAACGTTACTGATCATCGCCGATGGTGAAGAGGTAGAGATCATTCAGAAGATCATCAACGGCACAAAGACCACACCCCGCTAGCGGAGCGTCACGACGCCGAGACGCGTTGGGACACCGTTAGGAAAGCTGAGCGGAACACGATCCGTCGAGATCGATAAGTTGAATCCGATCCTTGTTGGCGACGGTTACCTCGTTGTTGGGGTCCACGGCGATTCGGTATTCACGAAAGCTCATGTCGGTGGCGTCGAATGTCAGCAGCCGGCCCCGCAACACTTCGCCGTAGCCAAGAACGATCTTTATCGCCTCGAGTGCCTGCAACGATCCAATGATTCCTGGCAGGACCCCGAGCACGCCAGCTTCGGCGCAGTTTGGCGCGAACTCGGCAGGCGGCGGTTGGGGCACCATGTCGCGGTAGGTCGGCCCGTCGAGCGGGTCGAAGACGGTCACCTGCCCCTCAAAGCGGAAGATCGATCCATGCACCACGGGAATCCCCAGCTTTACCGAAGCATCGTTGAGCAGATATCGGGTCGGGAAGTTATCGGTGCCATCGATAATGACGTCGTACCCAGTGATGATGTCAACCACGTTGTTGGCTTCGAGCCGCACATCGCTGGTAATGACCGAGCAGTCGGGGTTGAGTCGGGTAATTGTCTTCTTCGCCGAATCGACTTTGCGATCGCCGATGCGATCGATGTTGTGCAGCACCTGGCGCTGCAGGTTTGATTCATCGACCGTGTCCATATCGACGATGCCGAGTTGCCCGATTCCGGCGGCAGCGAGGTAGAGGGCGGCCGGCGATCCGAGGCCACCGGCTCCGAGGAGAAGCACTTTGGCGTCGAGAAGTTTGAGCTGTCCGGCTTCGCCCACCTCGGGTAACGAAAGGTGGCGGGCGTAGCGGGCTCGCTGCGAGGGTTCGAGGGTGGCCGGTGTACTCCAGGCACGACCTTCGTCCTTCCAGCGGTTGAACCCGCCGTCCATCGACGTCACGTTGGTGTAGCCAAGCTCAAGCAGCGTCTTTGCTGCGAACGCTGACCGCACTCCCCCGGCGCACATCACGATGACTTCGGTGTCCCGGTCAGGGATCCGGTTTTCGATGGCCGACTCGAGTGTCCCGCGAGAGACATGCACTGAATCGGTGATTGCGCCCTGGGCGAATTCATCGGGTTCACGCACGTCGAGAAGCACCGCACCAGCGGCGAGACGCGCTTGTGCCCCTGCGGGATCGGTTTCGTCGATAACCGACTTGGTTTGGGCGAGGAGTTCGCGGAAGCTGGCCACGCCTCCACGGTACCGCCCGGGCTCGAACTACTAAAGAGTCCGGCGAATCACCGAGCGCAGTTGCTCACTGCGGAATTCATGGACGCTCACGTCGGGATGCTGCAGCACCACACGCTGTTCGACCGAAACCGAGCCGAGTCCGAAGTGGTCGAGCGTCGATTGCGCTCCGCCGATAAGCCCGTCGACGAGCACCGGCCGTTTCGTTTCGAGACGGGCCGGAACCGGCACATCAGATGCGATATCGATGAGCTCGAGATTGCCCGTCCAGGCCTGGCCCGATGAGTCGAGCGCGGTTGCCGAACCGTCGTTGATCGCAAGAAGCGACAAGGCCTGGTTGGCGGCGGAGTCGGGCAAGTCGCCCACGAGATCAGCCACCCGGTCGCCGTGCAATGACCCGACGATCCGAGTCGTGGCAAATTTCTCCACAAAGCTCATCCGCCCAGCTTCCTCCACCTCATCAACCGAGCGTGATGGGAGAACAAGGATGTGTGTGGCTCCGAGATCCATGGCGCTTCGCCAAGGAATTTGCTCGCTCAGCCCGCCATCGACATAGGCGTTGCCATCGACGTATCGACTCGGCCCCGCCAACACCGGTAGCGCCGCTGAGGCTTTCAGAATTGCGCCGATTCGATCATTGTCGCCTTCGATACGCAGACGATGGATGGGATTCGTCTCCTCGACCGGACAAACGGTGGCCCAGAACTCAATGTCGGATTCTCGTAGCTTTGAATATTCGAGGCCGCGTCGTCGACTAGCGGTATCGAGCAAATAGTCGAGGTCAATGGCCTTGCGCCGTTTGAGGGCGTTTCGTTTATCTAGGAACGGTGCGGTGGTGAGGTCGGTGTAGAACAACACGCTGCCCTCGGTGGCTTGCGAAGCGACGAAGAAGGCCGAGGCAAGTGACCCTGCGGATGTACCGATCACCAGATCGAATGCGTCGCCGAACCCAAGTTGTTCAAGCGCCAGCAACATTCCCGAGGAGACGACGGCTCGCATACCGCCGCCTTCTACTGCCAGAGCGACCCGGTGACCGTCGGAACGGTTTCCGGGCATTGAACCGCTGGCGAGTCGCTCTCGGAGAACATCGGTGGTTGAAACCTGGGTTGTCACGGGAGTCGACGGTAGCTGGTTCAGACTCACTGCACTTCTCAAGGTGCTTCTCACTGGACTTCTCGTTGCTCGAACGAACCTCGCGGTCGGATAACCGCCTCGGTGAGTCCGAGTGGCTCGACCTTGCGCTGGCGACCGGTCTTACGCAACGACACGACACCCGAGGGCACGGGTTGCGAGAGTCGGATGAGTGTTGGCGATGTGACGCTGCAGAAGTAGAGAAGTTCGTCGAGGACCTCGGTATCGAGATCGAACTGTACGTAGCACCCCTCGCCTTCGTCCTGCGCGGCTTTGTGGACCACGCCGGTGATGTTGCGCTCCCAGTCGTTTCGCCCTGGTTGGGGTAGTGCGAGGCGAATCGCGAGTTCGGTTCCTTCGGGGAACGACTCGGACACATCAGCGCCGTATGGCGAGATACCCGATGCCGTTTCATTGCTCTGCGTGGGTGTGCTTCGGGGAAGTACCCGTCGCTCCCGCTCGGCTTGAGCCCAGGTCGAATCGCGAACCAGGCCAAGCAACGTCACCGAGCACAAGATGACCGTTGCTGTTGCGAGGTCGCTGAGCTTGGTGAGGTGAAAGCCGACGAGCTGCGCAAAACAACCGATTACGGCCACCACACCAAGAGCCCCCATCAGGTGAAGGTGTCGTGCCGCAATGTGTCCTGGTGCAATAGCTAGCGACGATCCGCGGGCGAGACCCAAGAAGTCGGCGGTGATTGTCCGGACACCCGAGCGGAGGTCGCTCCAATGATGTTCGCTGCTGCTATCGCCGGTATCGCCGCTTCCTCGGTTTCGCCGCATTTCTGCCCGACTCATCGCTGCGAGTACAAACCACGGCAAGCCGAAGATCACGCCTTGAGTGACGCTGGTCGAGAACGGCAGCCATCCCGTAAGGGCGACAATGACGGGAATCGCCAGCGCAAAAGTTCGTGGCACAACAGCCCAGGCTTCGATGAGCCGGTGCGCTTCACGTGCGGTCTGTTGGCGTCCCACCTCATCGACACGACGCCGAAGGGCGAGGTCTTCATCCCACGGCGCCGGCCGGTTCGCGATTCCGGGGCCGAGTGAGACCGATTCGGCCCAGCCTTCGTTGAGGTCGTCGAGGGTTCGGGCAAGGAAGTCACCGTTGCCAGGGATGAAGCCGCCTGCTTTTCGGATGAGGTCGACGCGCATGACCACGACGCCGGGGGTTGCTCCCGGCACCGGGAAGTCGATTTCAGGAAAGAGCGGGTAACCAGCTGTCCCCAGATGCCGACCGCCTCCTGAACAGTTCGCTGGGATACCTACGGCTGAAAGGTGAGGTTGGTCGAGTGCCGACGCACCGAGCTCAATCGCATCGGCTGGGGCCCACACCGAGGCTGGCACGATGGTTATGAGTTGGGTATCGGCGTCGTTCATTACGTCGGTCGCGATGTGTGATTCGCGGATGGTTTGAGTAGGAACTCGCCGTTCAACTCGGAATCGCCGGCAGAGATCTTCGATATCGGAACGCCCGAGGCGGTCGATCACCGTGATCGACGTCGCCCCCCGTAGCTCGAGGCATGCTCGCAGAGCGACGCGTGTTTCGACCAGGGATTCCTGTCCAACGTCGAAGATGACGGAACTGATCGGCACCATGCCGAGTCCATCGCCCGCTGGGTCCGTCGTTGCATGCAGCGCTTCGGATAGATCCGTCTGTTTCCGGGTTCGGATTCGAAGGAAATGCCTGGTCACGACGATTACATCGACGGTGAGAAGCAGCACAAAGAGCACGATGTTGGCGCCATTGTGGGTGAACCCGATACGCCAAAGGAGATACAGCACACCTGCGATTTGGGACGCAAGAATCAATCCGGATCTCGATTGCATACGGTTGAAGCATCGACATCTCGGCGAACCAGCCTGACAACTTTCCGTAACCGGCTTGCGTGACCGCGCACCGGCCCAGCGGGCTCAACGTGCCGGGTTGATGGCTTTCCCCACGTAGAAGTACGACCATGGCTTGGGTCCCTCAGCGAAGTCGGCGTCGAACCAGTCGATCTCGAAGCCTGCGGCCTCCAGCAGGCTTCGGTGATCTCGGCTCACGTGGCAGCCGTCGAAGACTCGTTTCTGCACCGGATCGATCCGGTATTGAAGCTTCTGCATTTTTTTGTCTGGAGCGAGTCCGTGCTCGCAGAAGTGGACGGCGCCACCGGGTTTCACGACGCGGCGAAGCTCGGCCAGGGCGACCATCGGGTCGGGAATTGTGCAGAGCGTAAACGTGAGCACACCGGCATCGCATGAGTCGTCGTCGAGTGGCAGCTTCTGTCCGTCGAGTCCAACGAACTCCACGTCGACCGGTGATGCAGCCAAACGATCCGCCGCCAGCTTCTGACCCAATGTGGCCGGATCGATGGCGTAGATCTTGGTCACCTCAGCCGGGTAATACGGAAGGTTGGTCCCGGATCCGAAGCCGGGTTCGACCACCACGCCGCCGATTCCCTCGAGACAACGAGCCCGCCACTTCCCCACCCCATCGCTGGAGCACGCCTTGTCGATAAACCGTGGAAGTAGCTGATCCCGATATACGCCCATGACGGCACCATACCCGTCCTCACCCCACGCCGTTTACACCCGCCGGGGTTCCACGGCCCTGCAAAAAGAAAGCACGCTGGGGTCTGACCCCAGCGTGCTTACTTCTTCGGACCAGGGTCTACTTGCCGATAATTTGCGGGAGAATCTCGCTGATTGAATCGTTGATCACGACGTCGGCGAGTTTGTCCATCTCTGTGGGTTCGCCGTTCAGAATGAGGACCTTCGCACCCTGTTGTTGGGCGACCGGGACCACCCGGTTTATGGGCGATACGGCGAGGCTGGTCCCGATGGCAAACATCAGGTCGCACTCAACCGCTGCCACCTCGGCCCGGTAGAGGTCATCTTGCACGAGGTTCTGGCCAAACGAGATCGTCTTCGATTTCAAGATGCCATCGCAGTTCGGACAACTCGGGTCCGGTTCGCCCGCCCGGACCCGGTCGAGGGCCACTTCCATGTCGTCGGCGTAGTCACAGCTCAGACATCCGACTTTGCGAGTCGTGCCATGAATCTCTACGACCTTGGCTGGATCACTCCCGGCCCGTTGATGCAGTTCATCGACGTTCTGGGTGATGAGCGTGTGGAGCTTTCCTTGCTCCTCGAGCTTCACCAGGGTTCGATGTCCGGTGTTGGGTTCGACGTTTGCCCAGAGCGAGCCCTCGGCCCGCAGCGCCCAGTTCTTGGCCCGCAGTTCGGTGTCGGCTTCGTAGTAGCGGATGTTTGAGGCCTTCTCAGCTTCGGGGTTCTTCGTCCATAACCCGTTGGGGCCTCGAAAGTCGGGGATGCCGCTATCGGTGGAAATACCGGCGCCGGTAAGCACGGTAATGCTCGACGCTGCATCGAGAAGTGCTCGAGCCGAGGCGATCAGTTCATCCTGGGAATCTGCCATTCGGGGATCGTACGCCAAATCCAACGATTTGACGTCTCCATGTGATATGTAATCAAATGTATTGAAAGTTATTGAAAAGACACGAACGGTACTCGAACTCGTGTTCTCGGCTTCCCCGCCAACTTACGCGAATGCAGGAGCCTTGCCGTGCACCACGGACGACCAACTTTTACCGAAACCACCCTTGCCGTTGAACCATGGGCCGACGAACTCGTCGAACAACTGGGCTTCGACCCCAGGTCCGCGTATGTCGAAACGTTCTGGCTCGGGGTTCTCGGCCCCTCAACGGTCTGGCTAATCCGCCGACTCGTCGCCGAACTCGACAACAACCCACTCGGCTACCAAATCGATCTCGACGAAACCGCCGCCACACTCGGCCTCCGCAACAACGGCGGCAAACACTCCCCCTTCATGCGAGCACTCGGGAGAACCTGCCAATTCGGCATCGCCCGCACTACCGGACCAGCCAGTCTCGCCATCCGACGCAAACTCCCACCCGTCACTCAAGGCCAACTTCGCAAACTCCCCGAGAGTACCCAACGCCAACACCTCGCCTACACCGAACGCCTGCGAACTCAGACCCCCAACAACCAACGACGCTTCAGCCGTGCCGTCACTATCGCCTCCGGACTCATCACCCACGGCGACGACCTCGAAACCGCCCGAACCCAACTCCAGAACTGGGACTTCGACCACGACACCGCCGACCAAGCCGCCACCACCGCCTGGGAACAGCACCTCCAACATTAGGCGAGCAAAGCCGTCGAGAGTAACTCCTTGCAATGCAGCTGCTACCGAGATGTAGTCGCTCGATATTGATGCTCGTATGAGTGTCAAGTGGGGTTTCTAGGATTCTCCGTTTGAGGTGATTCGGGGCTTGTTTCGGCGTGTCGGGTCTGTTTCTGGACGCGGCGAAGCAGACCTTGGGTCGCGCTTGAGTTGTTGGTTGTGGGTGTTCGGGCACGACTGGGATAAGACACCCGATGTTTTCGGGGTCACGCTCGTTCTAAGCCACGTTCACCTGGTTGTGGGCGCGCCGGTGTTGTTGGCGGGCGGCAGGTCAGTTTGTGCACAACCCCGGTTTGGGGTGTGAGCCGGTTCGGGCGGGCCAGCCCGCCAGGCGACCCTCGGTCTTTTAGTTGAAGGAGTCCGGGAGGGTTTTGTAAATCTCGCGGGCGATATAGCGCTTGAGCATGCGAGCAATTTCGCCTTTGGTTTTGCCTTCGGCGGTGCGGCGATCGATGTAGGTGCGTGTGGCTTCGTCGTGGGCGATGCGGGTCAACATGATCCGGTAGATGGCCGAGTTCGCTTGCCGGTTCCCGCCACGGTTGAGGCGATGCCGTTGGTTCTTGCCGGACGAGGCGTTGATTGGTGAAACGCCGCATAGGTGTGCCCATGCGGCTTCGGAACGGATCCGTTCAGGGTTGTCTCCCGCAGCGACCAGCAACTTGGCTGCGACATCGAACCCAACCCCGAACACCTCGAGCATCTCCGGTGCGGCCTGGCGGATGAGTGGCCGTATCTGTTTGTTCAACCTCTTCTTCTGTTCGTGAAGAAACAACGCCCGTTGCCCGAGCTCACGCAACGTCATCAACGTCGTGTAGCGGACAACATCGGGGCCGGGGCGGGGCCGCAACGCCGCAGTCGTGCGAACCAACATGATGGGCGACAGTTCTTCGAACCGGGCCCGGATCTCGTCGGGCCCGGTGAAACAGAGGTGCCGCATCTGGTTGATGATCTCGATCCACTCCGACGCTGCGGACCTTCTGGCGACCGACAGGACACGGATTGCTTCGACGTTACCGTCACGAGATTTCGGGGTCCCCGTCGCCGTCCCAGACAGGACTGCTCTAGCGGCGGCTATCGCGTCCACCGCGTCAGACTTGCCGGCCCGGTGACGGGCTTGACGGTTCGGCCGATCGACCTCAACAACTACGATCCCTTCGTTTCTAAGATGCCGGTTGATGCCTGCCCCATAGGAACCAGTGCCCTCAACACCGACCTTGCCGATCCGCCCGAAACCACACAACCAGCCGACCAGACTCCGATAGCCAGCCGTAGTGGTGCTGAACGTTTCGACATCGATGACACCGCCGTTGTGATCGACCGCAGCTGCGACATGAAACTCGGCGTGGGTGTCGATCCCTGCGGTAACGACACAGGTGTCGGTGTGAGTGTTTTCTACGATGGTCATTGCCATCCCTTTCATTTAGGTGTTGTGGATGGCACGACACCTGCCGGGACGGTGGACCAAGGCCTCGACGACTGGCTTCTACAGAAGTCGAAACAGCCTCCACCCGACTGGTGGGTGCCGTTCCCGGCATGGCCGACTGGTCATTATTCAGACAGACGAACGTCGTCGGCCGGTTCGCGAGTCAGACCACACCAGGAACACAACCGAACCTAAAGGCTCGGGCACCAACACATCCTCCCAGCCGGATAAGGGCGGCTCGCTCCGTACCCCTGACGAACATTATGAGCTCACTCATCGTGAAACCGGTGCCACTATCGGGCTTGCGGTTGCTGCTCATGTGACGGCTACACCAGGCCTCTCAAGAAGCTAAAAAGCTCCCATGCGGTCAGGATGACGTCGATCGCCATCACCGCCGTCGTCAACGGGTGCGAGGCAGTGCCGCACTCGACCAGATCGACACGATCGGCTCGTCGGTACTGCCTCAACTCAGCCAACAGTGAGTCCCTTGGCAAGTTGTCAGCTACGAGCGTCGAATCGCTCTAGGTCGTAGCCGGCGAGGGCGGAGTCTGCGGTGACCAGCACCAGAGTTTCGAGCTGAGCTTGAGCGATCAGCATTCGATCGAATGGGTCGCGATGGATTTCCGGCAGTGCGGGTGCCGCCTCGGCATGCGCTGGCGAAATCGACAACAGAGCGAAACCATCCGCCTCAAGAACATCGACAAGACCCTCTGGCATCGACAGCTTGCCGAGTGCACGTTTGATCCCGAGCTCCCATGGCGTCACGGCCGACACGAACGCCTCGTCCGCATGCTTGATCAGCTCGCGCGACTTCGGCCCCAGCGACGGATTGTCTTCGAGCCACCACAGGACAACGTGGCTGTCGAGAAGGATTCTCACAAGGAGGCGTTGGACGATTCGTCAAACAGCTCAACGACATCGCCATCAGAACCCACGACATCGCCGTCATAGGAGACTTTGCCCGACCACGATCCAGCCACGCGAGTTGCCGACGCTGGCTCCCAAGCAACAATCTTCGCTACTGGCTGACCATTGCGCGCCACGATGACCTCTGTCCCCTGCTCAGCTTCGCGGATCAGTTCAGACAGCCGAGACTTCGCTTCATGGGTGTTCACAACGTGGGTTGGCATAAGACTTAGCTTAGCTAAGCTAAGTCCTACTTCCAAGAAACTCACGCATCGGCGTCGTCTGAAGCGACATCTCTAAGTGGCGGCCAGCTGCTTGCCGTGAGAAGTCGTCCACGCTGCGATTGCCTCGATGACCGGGAGCAACGTGTGGGCGGTGTCGGTGATGTCGTACTCGACCCGCGGCGGTATCTCGTTAAACTGCGTTCTTGTCACGAGGCCGTCGCGCTCAAGCTCGCGGAGCTGACGAGTAAGAGTCGTGGGGGTTACCGGGCTCATTCGTTCGGCGAGTTGGTTGAACCGCGCTTTGCCGTCACAGCCAAGGCTGTAGAGGATGCCGATCTTCCATCGGCCTCCGACCATGCCAGTAAATTCCGCCAAAGCGTCGACGGTGATGGCTGTTGATGTGTGATCTGGCACAAAATCCAACTTTCTCTAATAGTACCGTAGAAGATACTACTACCTTCTCGATACTGTCCTGGACCAGGGCGTCCCAGACGCCAACGATCACGCTCCCAAGGACAGTCATGCGCACCCCGATCTCCCCGCAACTC
>JAYJMJ010090057.1:0-19098 GCA_036873875.1 Laminaria ephemera | reverse complement strand
GGCATTAGCGACGACGTGGTTTCGATCTCCGTCGATGCCGGGTCTTCAATAACTTTCGCTTGTGGGTTTTCCAAGGCCGCAACACCAGTCGCGGATTGGGGTGCGGGGCTTTGTGGCTGGCTGTCTTGTGCAACCGCCTCCGCATCAGCTGCGGCAACGATGAGTTGCTGCGCAGGTAGTTCGGCAGTTTGTTCAGTGTCGGAGTTAGTGTCCCACCACTTGACCGTGACAGAAGGTATTTCAACTACCCCCTCGCTCAAGGGGATAACGGACCATTTTTCCTTACGTCGACTAATCAGGCCGCGATCATTGGGTTGTGAAACCAGTTCGGGGACATCGGGATAGATTTTCAGCCCGTCAATCTGCGGCGGGAGTATCTCGGGTAACTGGTTTGATGTAGCGCCCTGCGTTGTCACCGAGAAAGTCAACGTTAATGGTTCACCCACTTTGGCATCAGTAATATCGGCAGACCATTGCCGATCAAGTTCCAGCTGTTCAACCGGCAGCCACCAGTCAGCAGTGGCCTGTGGTGCTTTTTCTTTGACATCAAGCGTGGTCGCCTGTGTGCTGATCGAAATCCTTCGCGTCGCGATATTCCTGAGTATCAGGTTGCCCCCATAAGACGGGTCTTTGACACTGCCGGCAATCCGCATCCGTGGTATTTCAATTTCGCCGTGACGCTGCGGGAATAAAGCATAACGCCAGGTATGCACTCGATACTCAACACCGTCGCGTTCTTCGATCCTTTGATCCCCAACCGGCAAACGCTCTACCTGAACATCCGGTATGACCGGTGGTTGCGGGTCCACAGTCGCCAGGCTGCCATCATCAAGGATATGCAACGACATTATTACCTGCGACTGTACATAGGGGTTGTCATTATCAAAGGTGATTTCGGTAAAAACTTTATCACGTGGTGCAACTCCGGCTGTGCCACGCTCAACCACATCAACCCGGATGGCCTGGCTGCTCTGCCCGTCTGCTGTAAAGGTCGGGATCTCGACTTGCCCCAGATTCTTGGGCAATAATTCCAGACGCATGGTGAATTTTGACCGTATTTCACCGCGATCGATTACCTGACTATTTGATTGCCTGGAATCAAGAATATCAAAGCTGCCATTCAATGCAGAGACATCCGGCAGGGACTTCAGGTTATCGCCTTCAATATAAAGCAGTACCGACTCACCATCGATCACTGTTTGTCGCTCCACAGTCGCCACCAGAGACTGCGCCCACCCTGGTGATGAAACAAACGACATGCAAATCACACCCAGGAGCATCGCTAGTCTGAAGGATTTTTTTATCACCACGGCTCCCGCATGTCCCGCACATCTGCGTGTTCAATCATATGGTTCAATTTTATTTTGTTTCGCAATAGTTGCGAGGGATCATCGGGTATACGACGCAACCATTGCTCTGTTGCCTGTTCACTCTCAGTAGGTGCAGCGCTGGCTGGGATCGTATTTTCAGCAGTCTGCGATTCATCATCGCTTGCTTCTTCCTGCTCTGTCAGCTGTTGTTCACTCAGCTCTCCCTCTTGCTGTTCAGATTGCTGCGAATCTGGTTCTGATTGTTTTTTTTCAGCGTCTTCAGGATTGCTAGAGAGTTCTCCGCCATTTTGCTTTTCATCGCCATCGGACTCAGCACTGTCCTCACTGGCGGACTGGCTATCTGACGAAGCGCTATCCTCTTCTGATTGTTCTTGTTCCTGTTGGTCCTCTGACTGCTGCTCTTCTGATTGTTGATCCTGATTATTGTTCTGTTGATCTTGCGGATTTTGTTCCTGCAGGTTCGATAGTTCACGAGCAATTTCAAGATTGTGTTGTGCATCCTGATGATCCGGGGTTTGTTCTAACAACGTTTCAAACTTCTCGATCGCCGTATCATAATCACCCTGCTGTACAGAGGTCACCGCCTGGTTATACAACGCCGTTTCAGTCTTTTCTACAGTGGAAAATTCCTTCTGTGCTTCTTCAAATTCACCTGCCCGATAGTGACTCACCGCGCGCCACTGCTGATCATTAAATAATTCTGCCGCCGCTGTGGAATCCCCTGCCTGTAATTTTTTATAGGCCGTTTGATCCGGTCGTTGCCACAACCCCTGCCAATCGAGCGCATACGCTGCATCAACACTGCATACCATGAGCATTAGCCACGACAGCACCTGAATCGGTAATCGCTTCATAACCACCCCCGACGAAATACCAAAGCAGCCAACGGTGTTAGCAACAGTAGTAGCCATGGCCCCCGCTCCAGCCAGACTTCAGCCTGACGCTGCTGTTCCCCTTCCGGAAGGCTGGCATCATCAACACCAGAGTCAGCAGCGAACATTTGTGTTAAATCACGATCGGTATTACTGACCGTGGTAAAGACACCGCCTCCAGCGGTGGCAAGCGCTTGTAGTGAGGAACGTTTAAGTTTCACCACAACAATGTTGCCATTTCTATCTTTTAAAAAGCCACCTTTCGGTACGGGAATCGGTGCGCCCTGTTCACTGCCGGCACCCAACACAGACAGGCGATAACCTGATTGCCGGGCCGCCTTTGCCACATTGATAGCCGACTCATCAAGATCACTGTCTGTGAATAACCAGATGCTGCCATTTTTACTTTTACTACCCTCTAACAAATTGATCGCTTCCTGCAAAGCCAGCGTGGTCTGGCTACCTTGAGCCGGCACAATTTCTGTGTTTATCGCAGGCAGTAATGAACGAATGGTTTGTACATCATCCGTCAACGGTGACACCACATAAGGCACAGCAGAATAGACAATCAACGCTGTTTGTGAGTCTGCCGAAAGATCAAGTACATCATTTAGCTTTTGTTTTACACGCTTAATTCTCGAAGGCTTTACATCAGTTGCATTCATCGACTGCGATAAATCAACCACAAGCACACGTTCTTGTAAGCCTTTATACACGGGTGTAAGTAACCGCTCCCAACTCGGTCCGGCAAGCGCGATCACGGCAAGCAGCCACAGCAATCCAATAGCGAACAAGGGTCCGCGAGTTTGTGCTGATGATTGACCATCCAGTAAATGCGGCAGTAAATCTGCGTCTACTTCCTGTTGCCAGCGGTTGTCACTTGAATGGTTTACAAACAATCTAATTAGCAACCAGGCAAGCGGCAACAAACCCAACAGCCACCAGGGGCGAATAAAATGAAAGTCCGCCATCATGAGCGCCCCCTGAACCACACCAGTAAGGCACTGAAGAACACGCCGAATGCCAGTGGCCACATGAAAAGTTCGTTCAGGGGTCGTTGCTGAACGCCCTCTATCTCTGTGGGCTCCAACTCATTAATCAGAGCATAGATTTCAACCATCTCTTTTGTATTGCGCGCTCGAAAATACTGGCCACCTGTTACCGCTGCAATTTCTTTGAGAGAAGCTTCATCAAGCGACTTGGACGGATTCACTACCTGCGTACCAAATACAGTGTTAACCGTGACTTGCTCAGCCCCGACACCAATTGTATGTACCCGAATTTCATTCTCTGCTGCCATTTTTGCAGCATCAGCAGGCGTTACCGCACCAGCCGTGTTGGCGCCATCAGTCAATAAAATAAATACACGTGATTGCGTGGGACGCTGACGAAGCCGCTTTACCGCTAAACCGATGGCATCACCAATGGCGGTAGACGAACCAATCAACCCGACAATCGATTCACTGAGAAAATGCTGCACCGTTTTTAAATCATAGGTCAGGGGCGTTTGCACCTGCGCGTTGTCTCCGAACAAAATCAACCCGATCCGGTCGCCTTCGCGCTTACCGATAAATTCTGAAGCAACCACCTTGGCAGCATCAAGCCGCTCAACGGAGCGATTGTTCAACTGAAAATCTCGCTCTCGCATACTGCCAGAGATATCCAGCCCCAACATGATATCCCGCCCGGTTAACGGAATATCAATGGGTTCACCCAACCACTGGGGTCGCATACTTGCCAGAACCAACGCACACCACATTAAAACGCTCAGCCACCACCAGGATCGATTGCCACCGGCTGCACTCGCCGATCCGGGTAGCTGACTTAACTTGTTATAGAAGGGTACTGTAAGCGCTGCTTCCTGCCGGGCAGGAGCTGCCGGAATCAACCACCGAACCAGCATCGGCAATGGCAGGATAGCCACCATCCACCACCATTCAAAACTAAACAATGCCCGACTCCCTGTCTGTCAGGCCGTGTTTACGCAAACCTGGCTGAGGGGTGATCAGGGTGTTTTTTGCACGATCAATAGTGGTTTTTATTAAATTCAATAAAGCGTCAAGCTCGTTTCGGTCAATATCCTGCGGACGCATATAAGGATGCCGGGTTAACAGCCGACCTGCCCCCTGGCTGTATTCATTGGTTTGTCCGATTTTATCCAGCACGGCAAGCCACTGATCATCAGTCAGTGACGCTGTGTGTTCACGGGGTTCCTGTGTTAACACTACCCGGCGCATCAACACAGAGGCATCCGCGATTATTGAAGTGGATGGCACCTTACCTTCACTTGCCCGCTCACACAGTTGCTTGTACAAATGAGTGGCTGATTTTTTCCAGTTGTTCTCTCGTCGAAACTTAAGCCGTTGCCGGATGAATCGAATTGATGCAGCCAACAATACAAGCAGCAACGCGAAGGCGATCCACCACCCCGGCGCAGGCGGCCACCATGTGGGCGCTGCCGGTGAATAAATATCCCTGAGTTCTGCCAGTAATTGCTCCTTACTTTTACCCGCATGGATTGACGGGGTGACAGCTGTTGCGGACGGATCAGTGACAGCCTGTTCAGGCATCGCGGTTGTATCTGGCTCAGTAGATTGAGCAAGCACAGGATCAGTCACACTAAACCCGATCGCGAGCAATAGAAGTACAGTCACTGCTAACCGGGAAACAAAATACTTTCGCCAGCACACCATCATGCGCTACCCGGCAGACTACGTATCATCTGATGGGCTACCCCGGACAAGGAATCACTGACTTCGCACTGAAAAAACGAATTGCCCTGCCCCGAAAATAGTTGCCGGATTTTCTCTGATCGATCAGTGAAGGAACTTGAATAAGTTGCGCGATACTCATCTGATGAAGTGTCAAGCGTTGTACGGCGAGTGCCATCACTTATTGTATAACGCGCCGGTGACGGTAGCTTTGCCTCTAGCGGATCGTAGAACTGGCAGGCTGAAACATGGTTATGCCGCAGCAGCTGTGTGATCGCGCCTCCCATGGCCGCATCAAACCCGGAAAAATCACTCAATACACACACCGAGCTACCTGTATGTGCACTGCGGCGAAGATGTTGAAACGCATCTTCAAGTCGTGTTTGATCCAATGGTTCAACCGATTCTGCATCCGTTTTATTGCGACCATGCATGGTCACAATTTCATTGAGCAGTCGTGTTACTCCACGACTGCCAGCCACCGGCTTTACTTCTTTTATACCGGTGTCATTAAACACCAGGCCACCGACGCGATCTTGGTTAGAGGCAGCCGCCCAGGCAAGCATCGCACTCAATCGTGCAGCACACACAGACTTAAACGCAACGCGTGTTGCAAAGAACATAGTGGATCGTAAATCAACAGCAACCAGAAACGGGCGCTCGCGTTCCTCGTTATAAATTTTAGTGTGTGGTTTTCCACTGCGGGCGGTCACTTTCCAGTCGATCGTTCGAACATCGTCTCCTGCGGCATACTCACGTACCTCTGCGAAGTCCAGCCCACGCCCAAGGGCCCGTGACTGGTTGCCGCCCATGGACGGGGCTTTTACCTGCCGCCCCGCCGGGCGCTTCACGCTACGCACTGAGCCTCGCAGGCGAACAAGCTCAGACAGACTGACCGCCGTTGCACTGCCGGATTTTACGGATGCTGCTGGTGTTTTGCCTGCTACTTTGCCAAACATGTTGATGATCTGAAACTTATCTCTGTCAAGGTACAGCGATAGTGGATAACAACTGATCTATCACCCTGTCCGCTGTGACGCCTTCCGCTTCGGCTTCATAGCTCAACAAAATTCGATGGCGCAACGTATCGTGTGCGACGGCATGAATATCAGCGGGGGAGACATAGTCCTGCCCCTGCAACCAGGCATGGGCTCTGGCACAGGCATCAAGTGCTATCGTGCCTCGAGGGGATGCCCCGAAAGCAATCCAGCGCGACAGCGTATCGTCGTCCTTTTGCCGGCTGGAGGTAACAAGCCTGACCAGATATTCTTCGACAGCCTCGGACATATAGATCTTTGCCACCTCACCTCTGGCCGCGAAAATTTCTGACGTTTGCAATTGCTGCAATGCAGGTTTTTCAGCCGCAGTGGTCGTCGCGGGATCATTTTCCGCACGCACCAGCCGAAGGATATCAATCTCTTTGTCCGCCTGAGGGTAATCCACGAGCACATGCATTAAAAACCGGTCGAGCTGCGCCTCCGGCAGGCTATAGGTTCCTTCCTGTTCGATCGGATTTTGCGTTGCCATCACCAGAAAGAGATCTGACAGGGGGTAGGTCTCCTGACCCACAGAGACTTGCCGCTCGGCCATCGCCTCTAGCAGTGCTGATTGCACTTTTGCCGGAGCGCGATTAATTTCATCGGCCAGGACAATCTGATTGAACAACGGCCCCGGCTGAAATTTGAATTCACCACTCGCGGGAAGATAGATCTCAGTACCGGTGATATCCGCTGGTAACAGATCAGGGGTAAACTGAATTCGCTTATAGTCACCTTCCACATGATTGGCCAGATCCTTGATCGCCCGGGTTTTAGCGAGACCCGGCGCCCCCTCTACCAGCAGGTGCCCATTGGCCAGCAATGCCATCAACAATCGATCGACCAGTTTTTCCTGACCGATGACCGATGCGGCCAACTGATTTTTTACATCACAAAATTTTTCAAATACGCTCATGCACTTAACAATTATCAAACATCATTTAAAAAGCCAGACGGGTCTACGCGCTCCTGCAAGATGGCGCCAATCCTACTGATTACAAGATTAAATTCTCAACACGCCACCGGAATGCTGTCCAATAGTAAAAACGCCCTGAACAGCACTGGCGGTTATGACAAAATTCCAGCACCACCATTACCGGACCACACCATGCCTGAACACAACCCTGTAGCCTCACCACCTTTGCCGGACAACAGGGCAATTCTGATCACAGGGTGCTCTAGTGGAATTGGATTGCAGGCAGCTAAAACGCTACATTCCCGCGGATACCAGGTGTTTGCCAGCGCCAGGCGACCGGATGATGTGCAGAAATTATCTGCCCTTGGCCTGACCGCTTTAACACTGGACCTCGATAGTCCCGTAAGTATAGAGAACGCGCTGGAAGAAGTGTTACACCACACCGGTGGTAAACTTTACGGTTTGTTCAACAATGGCGGATTCGGACAGGGCGGCGCCGTTGAGGATCTGCCAACCCAGGCCCTGCGTGAGCAATTCGAAACGCTGGTATTCGGTTGGCACGATCTCACCCGTAGAGTCATACCGGTGATGCGCCAGCAGGGCGAAGGACGGATTGTTCAAAATAGCTCTGTATTGGGGTTCGCGGCGATGCCTTACCGCGGCGCCTACAATGCCGCCAAGTTTGCCATAGAAGGTTTATCCGACACACTGAGGCTAGAGCTGCGTGACACTAATATAAAGGTATCGATCATTCAACCCGGCCCCATCCGAACTAAATTCCGGGCTAATGGCGTTAACAAATTTCACCAGCATATCAGTGCCAGCGACAGCGTCCATGCCGCTGCCTACACCGCGACGATAGAACGGCTTGCTGCAGAATCAGACTCCAGCCGATTCACCCTTGGCCCGGAGGTCGTTGTCGAAAAGCTTATCCATGCGCTGGAATCCCCAAAACCGAAATCCCGCTATCGAGTCACCACGCCGACCATTGCGTTTTCAGTTGCAAAAAGACTCTTGCCTACCAACGTGCTGGATAAAATCCTGGGCTCGGTTTCCTGATTCGTCGCGGTCACGCCCACAACGCGTTCATTCAGCAATGATACAATCGCGTTCCATTAAAAAAGATCACTTATCAATTTATTATGGCTAACGTGTTATTGCTTTGCGGTTCAGTCTTTGGCACCGCCACCCTGACTGCTGATGAAATCGAATCTTCACTGGATGAGGCCGGCCACACGGTCACTCGACCCGACCCCCAGACTATCGATTCTTTACTGGACGAATCACAGGAGTGGCTGATCGTCTGTACCTCATCAACCGGCAATGGCGATGTACCCGATGACCTGAATCCGGTTTACATGAGCCTGCTAAGTGACTACCCGAAAATTATTCATCTTAAATATGCGGTTGTCGCTCTGGGTGACAGCTCTTATGAAACTTTTTGCGGCGGCGGCCTGGCGGTCGATGCAGCGCTGGCAGATTTAGGCGCAACTCAAGTAGCGGCACCGATGAAAATCGATGCCCTGGAAGTAACAGAGCCCGAGGAAGTCGCACCGGCATGGGTGCTATCTGTGCTCGACGGTACTTTCGATGAAGACGCTGACGATGAAACAGCAGACTGATTTCGCTGTAGACTGCTGCTGCAACAAGCAATACCAAGACCTCAGTTAATACTAAAGGCAGACAAAGAATGGAAAATACAGAGCAAATCAGAGATTCAGGTGGTTGGCTTAAGCGCTATAGCCATGCCTCTGATACAACCAACTGCGATATGACGTTTTCTATCTACCTGCCACCACAAGCAGAAACTCAAAAAGTACCATCGCTATATTACTTATCGGGACTGACATGTACCGATGACAATGTTCGCAGTAAAGCCGGTGCACAACGCTACGCTGCAGAGCACGGCATTGCCCTGATCATGCCTGACACCAGCCCGCGCGGTGATGATGTCGCCGACGATGCGGATCGATACGATCTGGGTAAAGGGGCGGGCTTTTATGTGAACGCTACCCAAACACCCTGGGCGGCGCACTATCAGATGTATGACTACGTCACTAAAGAGTTGCCTGGCCTGATTGAAACCACCCAGCCCGTGATCCCGGGACTACGTTCCATCACGGGGCACTCCATGGGCGGACACGGCGCTTTGATAGCGGCACTGAAAGAACAAGACGCTTACCAATCAGTGTCGGCATTCTCCCCGATATGCAACCCGGTTAACTGTGCCTGGGGTGAAGGTTGTCTGGGCACCTATCTGGGTGATGATAAAAGCACCTGGCAGGAGTGGGACGCCTGCCAATTGTTAAACAGCGGGGCACCCTGCCCGCCGCTGCTGGTAGACCAGGGCAGCGCAGACTCTTTTCTGGAAAATCAGCTCAACACTCCAACACTGATTAGTACCTGCGAGGCAAAAAATATTGATGCCAGCATCAGGATGCAGGATGGCTACGATCACAGCTACTACTTTATCGCCTCTTTCATTGGCGAACATGTGGCCTTCCACGCTAAAAATCTGCAGGGAAAGTGACGCCTGTTACAGATTTGTAACGGCTAACTGGTAGTCTTACCGCACTGTTTTTACAGTGAGATACACGCATATCCCTACACTACTCGGCTGTGGGGTTTAGTGTATTGAAGCACGCGCGTTGTTTCTGCTCGCCACATCCATCTACCAGTGATCCGGCCAACTATCCCGGACACAAGATTTCTATACAGAGGTATCCACTTTGAAAAAGCTCTCCCGAATTTCGGCCGCTGGAATTATTGCGCTTACAGCGGCAATGTCTCAGTCTGCAGCAGCAGCGCTGCCAGCCTGTAACACCGCCGGTAGTGATCCGGATGGCGATGGCTTCGGCTGGGAAGACAACCAGTCTTGCCGTGTTGTTGCCAACGAAACCAGCAACAACTCAAGCGTCGGTAACGTCTGCCTACGATCAGACAGTGACCCGGATGGCGATGGCTTTGGCTGGGAAAACAACCGCTCTTGCAAAGTAACTGTGGCGAACACCGCAACACCAACCACACCAACCACACCATCTTCTTCGCTTCCTTCTTGTGCGCAAACAGAAAGTGATCCTGACGGCGACGGGTTCGGCTGGGAGAACAACGGTTCTTGTGTTATCACCGCTGACTCTGCACCGATCGGCGTCCCGAACAACGCGGGTAGCGGTTCATCTGATGGCGGTTTAAGTAATGCCGGCAGCGGCTCGTCAGATATGGGCCTTGCCGGTTCTGGCAACCCGGACAGCAGTGACGGTGGTAGCTTTACCAGTGGAACAACCGGCAATTCAATTATTCGCAGCTCTTCACTGGCAAGCAGTGGCAGCAGAGAAATTTGTTCTCAGTCTGGTGGCGACTGGTTTGCGTGGATGAATGTGGGTGACTTTATCCTGCATAACAATACATGGGCTGCATGGGCATCCAGCGACTACGACTGGAACCAGTGTATCTACACCAATAAAAACGGCGCACTTGCCGGCGTAAGTTATGATTGGGGTACCGGTCGTGGCTCTGGTGACTATCAGGTTCGTTCTTATCCTGAACTTATCTACGGTATCAAAGATGAGTACCGTGGTATTCCAAAATCAGTGACAGGGCTGCCGGAAAAGCTAAGTGCACTACCTGCAATCACTATTGATTACTCGATGAACTGGCCAGAGTTCGGTACTCCAAGACAAGTTAATGCCTCAGCCAACAGCCGATACCCGAACGGCACAATTATTCAAGGCGAGCGTAACGTCTCTATTGAGTCCTTCTTTTATAACGCAGATGCTGCCGGCAACTGTAGCGAGAACATCGTGACTCGAACCGGTGGATCAAATCATACCTATGAAGTTATGGTTTGGTTGAACGCTGGTGCCGAACGCTTACCAGCCGGCCCTAACGACTACGTGACTGATGTTCAGCTAGACGGTCAACCGTATAAGGTTTACACCAAAAACAGTGATCGAAAGTACATTGCTTTTGTCGCGCAAAACCCGCAGCAAACTGGATCGTTAAACTGGAATACTTACCTTGACTGGGCACGCTTGTACGCTCATCAGGTTCAATCACTGTATGGCGCCCAAACCAATTCTGTGAAAGTTCAGGACAACTGGTGCATGGGTAATATCATTGTTGGTACAGAAATATTCTGGGGCGAAGGTAGCCTGGATTATCTGGACTGGACCATCACTCAACGCCGATAGAAGTACCGTTAGCGGCGCCGCCTGTGATAACACAGGCGGCGCCGTATCACTCCGCGCAGTGTGGCAACTGTGACGCCACCACTAATGAATCAATTCGAATTGTCGCTATGTTTCCCGTCGACCTCGGATTGAGAACCCGAAATATGAAAGGGGCACGCCAACACCTGGAATCAGTTAATGAAACTTATTTCCAGCACCTGCAACACGCCAGCGGTTTTGGTTTTTGTTTAATTACAGCAGGATTTGCCTGCCTGTTACACGGGCTTGTACCATCGCTTTGCACCAAGACCGGGAGCCAGGCGATATGTAAACTGCACGATAAAATGGTGCTCAATCGTGTCGCGACTCCAGCCAGTAACGACGATAAATAATAACCCCGTCATTTCTTAAGAAAGCCATGCCGATTCCAGATATATTTTTGGTTTTGCTTTTTTAACTTATCATCGACCGCTCAACGGCTCACCCAATACCTGACTGATCTACGGCGTCACCGTAGCGCTACGTATTGCCAGTCGTCCAGTTAACACTCCCCCACAACAGTCGTGCCTTCATTCCAAAACACGTCATGAGATGTGGTAATTTGATACCGCACAGAGTAAGGAAACGTTCAGCCGCACCCTGTACGATTTGCCCTGCCGCATAACCATTTGCAGTCGATCCTAAGGCAGAGACACGACAGTAAAATCGTGTGAACAAATTCGGAAACCGGCAAATTTTTGTGTACCTTGATCCGGCGTAAAGCCTGCTCACAAGCGGCCGCCGGCTTCACTTATCAGGATTGTTAATTTCAGGAGTCATCAATGACCATCTCAACAAAATTCCGCCAACTCGCACTGCCTGTTTTAACAGCTGCGCTGTTAGCAACAACAAATGCCCAGGCCAACGATGCACCCAAAGTCGGTATCAACGGTGTCAACAACGGCCGTATCGTATACAACGGCCCCGTACAACTCACTGGCTATGCTGGCGATACTGATGGGATCGCACAGATTTACGGCACCATTCAAAACGTAAAAAACAACCTGTTTTTCGCACCCGACGGACGCTTTGTAGAACAACCCACCCGGTTACCCTTTAAATTCAACAAAGAAGTTCGCGAAACCAACTGGACGACCAATGCATACGCACTCCCGGCCGGAGAATATATGTATCGTATGCGTGTAGAAGATGGCAAAGAACTGAGAACAGAAATCATTTCAGTGCCGGTCATTGTGCAGAGAGCAGCTTCCAACGCGGCTGCCACCCCGGCCCGCACCACCGCCAATACTCAGCCCACGATGGAAGTCGCCAAGCCGGCAGCGCAGCCACAACCGGCAGCCAAACCCGCTGCCACTGTTGCTGGCGGAGTCGCTGCAAACGGTATGAACTACTGCACTAACACTGGCAACGATGCCGACGGTGATGGATTCGGTTGGGAGAACAATGCCTCTTGCGTTGTTACCGGCTCTAAAGCAGATAAACACCCGAATTGTGCAACCGCTGGCTCTGATCCGGACGGTGACGGCTGGGGATGGGAAAACGAACGTTCATGTGTCGTGGTGAATCATTGCCAGTCGGCGGCGTCTGACCCGGATGGAGACGGCTTCGGTTGGGAAAACAATCGCTCTTGTGTCGTGATCAAAACCAGCGGCAAATTCCCTCCATGCGCCAATCCAGCCTCAGACCCTGATGGCGACGGATACGGTTGGGAAAACAACAAAACCTGTTTAGTCGCTAAATAGAAGACTGAGCAACGCTGTACTTGCCGCCACCCCATTCGGTGGCGGCTCGCCTTCTTTAATTACCGATTCGCCGAATTACCTGACTGCAATTGGCATTGACGCTGCTTCAACTTACAGTTGACTGCCACTGCTCAAGGTCAACAAGTGCGTTTCCGATCAAACGGTCCATCAGAGACTGAAATACCAATAAAATCAACAGGTTTTATCCTCACACTGCTGGTTGCCATCACCACGATGACTTCCTGCGCCACCCTGTCTGTCACCAGCACTGAAGACGTTTGCTCGATTTTCCGGGCGAAACGCCACTGGCACAGCACCGCTGTACAAATGCAGGATAAGTGGAATCTGCCTTTGCACGTGCCGATGGCAATCATGTATCAGGAAAGCAAATTCAGACGCAAGGCAAAGCCCCCGAGGCGCTATTTGCTTGGTTTTATTCCCTGGAAACGTCGCAGCACCGCTTACGGATACGCGCAGGCATTGAACGGCACCTGGGACAACTACATCACCGAAACTAACAGCCAGGGAGCACGCCGAACCAACTTTAAAGATGCGCTGGATTTCATCGGCTGGTATGCCTCCAAATCATCAAAAATCGCCAACATCGATAAAAACGATGCGTATCGCCAATACCTGGCGTACCACGAGGGCTGGACCGGATACAAACGCCAAAGCTACGAGGAAAAAGCCTGGTTAAAGCAGGTGGCTAGAAACGTTGATGATCTTTCAATCCGATACGAGCAACAGTACCAAGGCTGCGCCGAAGAATTGAACCATGGATTCTGGCACCGGATGCTGCCCGGTTAACGACTCAGACTCGCTTTAAATGCGGGTGCCGTCTCCAGTGCCCCGCGCCAGATCGCCGGCGATATAATACGCCACAGCACCACCGGTTATCGCACCAATCAAGTGTCCTTCCCACGAAACACCCGACTGAGTCGGCAGAATGCCATACATAAGCGTAGATCCGTACACTACAGCAACCCCGATGGCGATCAACGCAGACAATAATCGCTTCTCAAAGAAGCCTGCACACACCAAAAACCCGACCAGCCCGAAAACAAGCACACTGGCACCAATGTGAATGGCACTGCGGCCAAATATCCACAAGCCTATTCCGGCGATCACGCTGATAAAAACCACAATATCAATACTGTTTGCCCGGGATCCTGCCAGCAGTAACAACAGCACAACCAACGGGACCGTGTTACCCACGATATGCGCCCAGTCACCATGCAAAAATGGCAGCGTGACGATGCCGGCCAGGCCGGGAAGCGAACGCGGGATCAATCCGAAATTCTCAAGCGGTAAGAATCGATCCAGTGCAAACACCACCCAGATTAAAGCCACGAACAAGACAATACCCTTGATATCGCGGCCCAGGGAATGCACATGCTCTGCGCCAGATAACTTTCTATCAGACATCACGAAAACCTTTACAAGTTAGTAGTACTGACGCTTCAGTGAACAGGTAACCCAAGAGCCACTCCTTCCTTGATGACATCAGGATCATAGGGCTTGCGAGAAAACACCTCACGAACCATGGATTCGAAGTGCGCCAGTTCAGGCATATCATAGTCCGGATCAAACGATGATTGATCCCACCTTTCACAGAAATCAACGCACGATTGGTAGTACGGATGATCCCGATATTTCTCGCGCTCGAACTGATCCCACCCTTCGTAATGTTGCGCGTAATACACCATCTGAAACGCCCCGTGATGCTCAACGACCCAGGTGACTTCTTCCCGCACAAAGGGTCTGATAATTTCAGCTGCCATTCGATCATGATTCTGCGGCGCCAGACCATCACCGATATCGTGCAATAACGTTGCGACGATCCAGTCAGAGTCCGCCCCTTCACGTTCGGCGCGAGCTGCGGATTGCAGCGCGTGCTGCAGCCGCGTTATTTTATAACCCCCGATCGTATCGTGTGCCTGCGATGCCAGTTCCTTCAACAGTCGCTCTGCAGTCATCGCGAAAAAGGCATGTTCCTGATCGCGCAGAAACTCATACTCTTCTTTTGTACCGTCTTTCATGGCGGTAAATTCAACCGTTTTCATTTCCAACTCCAAAAGTTTCGTCAGACCACCAGTCACTGATCCGCGACCATTCAAATACGCCTGATAATCGGCTCAAGACTTAAGGCTACAGATAATAATTTTCGATCTTCATGTGGCTGTCCCATCAGCATAAATCCTACCGGCGGTTCTTCGGGGGCATGGCAAGGCACTGTAATCGCTGGTGCGTTCAGGGTATTGGCCACAGAAGTATTACGCAAGTTCATCACATTCACTGTTTTTGCGAGCTCTGCGTCTTGCGACAATTCAGCAATGGGTGCGGGAATCAGCGGCACCGTAGGCAGCACAATCGCATCAAGACCTTCACATCTTTTTTGGGTCGCAAGCTGCACAGCTTTACGCCGCGCTACTATTTCGACATAGTCGGCGGCAGAAAATGACTGACTCGCCTCAATACGATCCCTGACCCACGGGTCATAGTGATCGTACCTGATCTGCAAATGCTTGCGATGCCAGGCTAACGCCTCCCCACCTACCAGGCACGCTTTGTTGATATGGGCGTTGTAGTTTTCCAGTTCGGGTAAATTAATTGTCTTGGTCAATACTCCCCGTTTACCTAATCGATCCAGCACTGCCTCGTAGGCTGCTCGCACTTCCGGATCCAGTCCTTCCATTGCAAATCCGTCGAGAACACCCAATCGAATACCCACCTGGGGATACGGTGTCAGCTCGATATCATTGGTGCCAGCCATGACCGCATCAAGAATGGCACAACAGGTGACCGTGTTTGCCATCGGCCCGATAGAATCCAGTGAAGTAGATAACGGAATACAACCGTCCTGAGGCACTCGCTCTGCAGTGGGCTTGAACCCTACAATTCCACAGTGCGCTGCGGGTATGCGGGTAGAGCCACCGGTATCCGTACCGATAGTCGCGGCTGACATATCATCACTCACTGATACCGCGCCACCAGAGGTTGAACCACCGGGGATGCGACGCGTCCGCCGGTCAAACGGGCTGGCGGGTGTTCCATAATGAGCGTTTATCCCCAGGCCCGAGTAGGCAAACTCGGTCATGTTGGTTTTTCCGATAATAATGAACCCCGCACTCCGTAGTCGCTGCACGATCACGGCGTCATGGGTCGCGGCTGGCTGGTCATCAAGCACATGCGAGCCCGCGGTAGTCACGACCCCGGCGACATCGAACAAATCCTTGATCGAAATGGGAATTCCCGCAAACGGTGAGGTGTGCCGCCCTTCGCGACGCGCCACATCTGCGGCAACAGCTTCGGCCAGGGCTCTTTCCCGGTAAACGCCAATAAAGGCATTACGACCCTCGCCATCCTCCGCCTCAATGTTCGCGAGACAGTGCTCTACAAGCTGATGGCTGGAAATTTTCTTCCGGTCGAGTTTCTGTGCAAGATCAAATAGGGTTTTCATCACCCTATTTTAGCCAAACCTGAATAAGAGTGGCCCGTATTTTAAATCTGAATCGTAAGAAGTCGTGCACTGGCAAGCCTGCGAGACTTCACAGCCACCAAAACATGCCGATAAACTATAATTCGTCGATCTTGTTTATCGGAAGTCAACTCCTGTATGTCCCAACTCATAGGTATATTTTTAAAAGGCCTGGCCATGGGGGCCGCCAATGTGATCCCCGGCGTGTCCGGCGGCACTATCGCGTTGATCACAGGAATTTACGAGCGGTTGATCAATGCCATCAAATCATTTGATTTCACCGCCATCAAACTTCTGCTGAGTGGGCAATGGCGCGCTTTCTGGACGGTGACGGACAGCTCTTTTCTGGCCGCCCTGTTTGCCGGTATTGCGGCCAGTATCATCAGTCTGGCCAAACTGCTGGAATATCTGCTGGATAAACAGGAAATGCTGACCATGGCATTTTTCTTTGGTCTCATCTTGCTCAGCGTCTATTTTGTCGGGAAAACGGTACGCCAGTGGGGTATCACCGCGATTGCGATGTTTCTGATCGGCACTGTGATTGCGGTGGGCATAGCGCTGCTGGCTCCCGCATCAGAAAACAGCTCGTTTTTCTACGTGTTCCTGTGCGGAATCGTCGCAATGTGCAGCATGATTCTGCCCGGTCTGTCCGGATCGTTTGTGCTGATTATTATGGGCAACTATGCATTGATTCTGGCGGCAATCGGCAGCTTTGATTTCTCGATCCTACTGCCGCTGGCACTGGGTTGCGCCTTTGGCATGATTGCTTTCTCACATATCTTATCGTGGATTTTCAAAAGATTTCACGATCAGACAATCGCCCTGATGACAGGATTTATCGCAGGTTCACTGGCGATTATCTGGCCCTGGAAAAACACTCTGACGGAACAACTGACACGGGAAGGCAAGCCACCTAAAGAAGTCGTCACGGGTTACGAATGGTTTATACCGTCGCTTGGAGATAGCAATACCTGGCTTGCTGTATTGCTGGTGCTGGCCGGTGGGGTCACCATATTCCTGATGGAAAAATTTGCTGGTACGGATACAAAACCCAGCCATTAGAAAAGCACCAGGGTTTCTCATCGGTACGCAGAGAAATGTTCTCTGCAAAGATCAACCGCGGTTGATGCCTTTACCGATTATAGAATAGCCACAACGGCAGCGCTGGTGTGCCATTCAACACCAGCGCTGATTCACTTCAATTTTTAATGAGTGCCTTACAAACTTGCGTTATAAGTTTTCGCGGCCTTTCGTTAGCGCTGCGCGCCCGCATTCACCCAACTACGAATAGCCGAAATCACCTGATCGCTCAGTGGCGCGCGCCCCAGTGGCATGCGTGCACCTACCGCTTGAGTGCCTTCAATTTTATTGATCATGAAGCTGTTATCAGCGTCTGACTCTGCGATACGCAGCATCTCCGGCACGCTTATGCTGTTGGTTCCAACTAACGCTGCGTAACTGGCATCAGCACTTGAAAGATCCATGCTTGCCGGCAACGAAGTACCCCCACCGGTATGGCAGACAGAACAAACCGGCGTAAACACCTTAGCCTGAATATCATCAAGATTGGCAAGCACAGGTATAACAGTCGCATCGTTGCTTAATTGTGCGCGAATTTCACCATCGGGAAACGCTGCGGAATGAATATTCACATAGTAATTTCCAGCCCGAAACTGCACCATCTGATCAGCATCTAACACTGCTCCCTGCGGCACACTAAACTGACTGTTTGAAGTTTCTTCCAACGCCACAATTGGCGCACCGGTTTGACCAATCGCACCGGTATGAATATGAGCAACCGTTGCGTTTGCTACTGAATGGTTGATATTGCCGGTCAGGCTGCCATCAGCATTGTTCAGTTCGATCGTGACCGTTCCGGTCGCACGTGTGGGAACCGCAGGGACTGATTGCGTCCCGTCCAACATGGCATTGATAGCCACCGTTCCAGTCACCGGAGCGTTTTCTCCGGCGTCCATCGGATCACTGCCACTGCCGCCACAGCCCGCCAACAACATGCTGATAGTGATCGCTAACACAGCACCACTTCTGTTAAAAATCCGCGTCATTCCATTACTCTGGTTTGGTGAATGTGATCGAAGTATAGATGCTAATTTCAAACGGCAGATTACCCGATCCGATCTAAACCCCTGAGGCATCGAACGGTTTTAGGCTAACTGTTTTTTTCATCAATGAGGCGAACCTTAGCGACCTGCCCCGGTATCGATCCACTGACGGATCGCATCTACTGTTGCGGTGTCCAGTGGCATCCCGCGGAAAGGCATTTGAGAACCTTGTTGCTGGGTGCCTTCAAGCTTGTGGATCAATAAACTGTTCACCGCGTTATTGACTGACACTCTGTCGATATCCGGCTCACCGATGCTTGGCGTGTTAACCAAAGAGTTATAACTTGCCTGAGCAGATGACAAATTCATGATACCCGGCAAGCTGGAACCGGTACCGGTATGACATCGTGAGCAAATCGGTGTAAAAACCTTAGCCTGAATATCATTAAGATTACTTTGTACTTCAATCTTGACCTCAGAATTCGTCACTTGCGCTCTGATTTCACCATCTGGATGATCATTTGAACCGACAGTGACATACAGCTCACCCGCCAGATAGGCTGCCTGTTGGCCGGCATTAAGCACGGTACCAGCCGGAACCTCGAAGGTGGTTGCATCGATTTGCACCAGCGTAACAACGACGGCCCCGGTCTGCCCCACATCGCCTTCGCGAATAATGGCAGTGTTCGCATCTGCAACGGTATGTGTCAGCGTGCCTGAGAGTTCACCCGTATTGCTGTTGAACGATAAATTCACCTGGCCATCGGCCTGTGTAGCCA
>JAYJMJ010089949.1:0-19102 GCA_036873875.1 Laminaria ephemera | reverse complement strand
ATCACCGCGAGGACGGGCAGCTAATCCGTTCACGCCACGCGCGCCGATAATGACTCCATCTGGCATTTTTTCGTTGAGCTGCGGTATAACATGATCGCCAGCTGCAAGCGCTACCTGACTGCGCTTGAATAACCCACGAGGAGCTGCCTGCAAAACAAAAGCCTGCAAATCACCGCCCCAGAAACTGGAATGGATGATATCTGCCCTGGCTCTGATAAGTGCCGATATTTCGGTGCCATACTGCCCTGCGAATATTTTGGGAAACAATGCAGTATCAGGTTTAGAGTCAGGGTTCAGCTGCTCTGCCGACGCCACGAAGTCGGCCCACGAGTCCTGACCCCATGCGTAATCCTGATTAATGCCAGCAATGGTATCCATCTTTACGCCCTTGGATGTCATATATTTCGCCAGAGAAATATTGTCCATCGCTGCATGGGCTGCGGTGCGAAAAACGTACTCGTAACTGCCTTCTTCGAATACACGCGGCGTACCGCAATCGTACAGAATAGTGAATGCCTTCAGTTCGTCTGCGACAGGCGGTATGGCCAGGCAGTCACCCGATGATACATAGCCGACAACCGCATCAACTTTTTCGCGCTGCACAAGATTACGAAATTCCTGCACTTGCTTGGTGGCCCCGCCCGCTTCATCAACAACGGTCGGCTCTATTTTCATACCGCCAAAACCGGGTTTGTCATAAGGTGCCGGTAAAACACCCCCTTGATTCAGCAGCTCTATCAATACCTGACCGCCGTTCCATGCCGGAACGCCAAAGCTCTCGGCGGCTCCGCCGGAAAGAAAAGTAATGACACCGATTTTAAATGTTTCGTCTTCTTGCGCCGCAGCCTGTGTGGGCAATCCAGTTGCAACTACCGATGTTGCTACAAGCAATCCACCCAGCGTCAGACGAGCCTTACTAAACGTAGTACTGTCCATATTTTCCCCCTATTGAACACGATATGCGCAGATTCGAAACCATTGAGTCGCGCGCTAGTGTGTGATTAGTTTGCCTACTACAGAATTTTTTGCAAGTACCGCGTTGCTCTTTGACAACAGACGCTGTGTATCGGCTCTGCTTTTTTCACCATGCAAAGGGGGTAATCCGGTATTAAAAAAAGAATCAAATGACATACCCCCAATCCTGTGATAGGGCTGCCGCATACAACTGCTATAGTTAAACTCCCCCTCTGCAATGATGTTGAAAACGCCTTGAATCCCGTCCGCGGTATCACCCTGAAAGTCCTGTCTGTGATTATTTTTGTCGCGATGTTTGGATTTATTAAAGCCACCGCTGGTGAAATACCACCCGGTGAAGCAGTGTTTTTCCGCTCACTGTTTGCCATACCCGTGCTGATTCTGTGGCTGGTTTTTCGTGGTGATTTTCCGGGCAAGCTCAAAGCCAACGATCCTATGGGGCATGTATGGCGGGGTTTAATGGGCACTTGTGCTATGGCTTCAGGGTTTATGGCAATCGGGCTGCTACCATTACCGGAAGTTGTCGCCATCGGCTATGCCGCACCGTTGCTGGTCACCATGCTGGCAGCGATGTTTCTGGGAGAAAAAATCCGGCTGGTTCGTTTTTCGGCACTGTTGCTGGGCCTGTTTGGAGTCATGTTAATACTGTCTCCGCGCCTGACTGTTATGGATGCAGAAGCCACCACTCGACTACAAACAATTGGTGCTCTGGTGGCGTTAATGGGTGCGATGTTTTCCGCATTGGCGCAGGTGTTTGCAAGAAAGCTTGTCGCCACAGAAACCACGGGGTCGATTGTTTTCTACTTCTCTATTATGTCGACCGTACTGGCGCTACTGACACTACCATTCGGCTGGAAGGTACCGAATGTTTCGGAAACAGCCATGCTGATTACTGCCGGCCTGCTTGGCGGCGTTGGTCAAATTCTACTGACGGAAAGTTATCGCTTTGCTGAGGTCGCCGTGATTGCACCGTTTGAATATTGTTCGATTATTCTGGCGCTGCTAGTGGGGTATTTTATATTTGATGAATTTCCCACCGGGATAATGATGGCAGGTGTTGCGCTTATAATTATGGCTGGAATTATTATCATTGAACGGGAACGCAGGTTGGGTATAAAGCGTACGGGCAAGGCCAGGAGTTCTGTGCCCAATCAATAAGTGAGTTTCGAATTTTCAGATAGCACAGTCATTGAATAGACACTCACTGGAACTTAGACACCGGCCCTACGAAAGGATGTTCTGATAGACGATCCAGACCATAGTTAAAGGGAAACCCGACGCGTCAGCGAGAATCATCAAAGTCAGGACTCGCTTACGCTTCGGGTTTCCTTTTCCCTTTGGAAGATCGAGTGGGCAATCAGATCAGGAAAAGCGGACTCTGCCGGTGAACAGTGACGCACCCACCGCAACTAACAAGATGACGCCAACCAGTATCTCCCGCACGTAGGAATCTACGCTGAGTTGTGTCAGACCGTTGTCTAATAGCCCCAGCATCAAAACACCGGCCAGTGTGCCCAATACGTGCGGCTCTCCGCTACGATGTAAGGACATACCAAGGAATACAGCGGCAATACCGTCGAGCATGAAGCCCGCACCCTGGGTAGGATTGGCTGATGCAACACGGCTGGCAAGCATTAACCCCGCAGCGGCTGCACCAACACCGGTCAGTGCAAATGCTATAAGCCGCTGCCGCTTGACCTGTATGCCTGCAAAGTGTGCCGCCTCTTTGTTGTTTCCAATGACATAAAGATGCCTGCCGAAAACGCGTTTTTCCAGTAAATACCAAACCCCCAGTAACACCAGCAAGGCGATGATTGAAAGCGATGGAATACGTAGCTTTTCATACCCTGCCCAGTCCAGCGGAATGCCAGTGCGTGAAAAATTGCCAAAGGCTGCTGGAATGTCACGACCGAATATTGTTTTACCACCGGAGACTAAAAACGCTGCGCCACTGAATATCGTCAGTGACCCCAGCGTTGCGACAAATGGCAGTATGCCAACGTAGCTGACCAGCCATCCATTCAACAAGCCACCCGCCAACCCGACTGCCAGTGCAGCACACAAAGCCAAAGCTACCGGCCAGTCATGACTGAATAATACTGCAGCGGTAATACCGGACAGACTGGCCATTGATCCGACGCTTAGATCGAAATCCTGCATGGCCATGACAATCGTCATGGTAAACGCGATCACAGCAAGCATACTGATCTGTTGCGATACGTTGAGTAGGTTACGTACCGTGATAAAGGTATCCGGTAGCAGTAACCACAGTACCAGTACCACACCGGCAAACCCTGCCAATGTGGCGTATTGTCTAACAACAGCCATCACAGGCACTGCATCGGGTTGTGATAATTCATAAATAACAGGAGCGGTTTGACCAATCCGGAACGGATAATTGGATCAAACAGGGACAGGGCTTTGCGCCCTGCCCCGAACCCGATCTAGTCCATAGAATCTACATTAGATTGAGTGACTAATTTTGTAGGGACATACATCACCGGCTCTTTGATACTCTCACCTGCCAGCACTCGCGCAACCACGCTTGCTGCCGTACTACCGATACCCATAAAGTCCTGCGCCATTGACGCTTCAAAATTACCACCGGCCTTGATTGCGTCACGCGCTTGCGGGTTAGCATCCATACCGACAATCACGATACCTTCATCAGAACGATCGGCCGCTTCGATAGCCTGCAAGGCACCGAGCGCTGGTTGATCCCATGCCGCCCACACTGCATTGATACTGCCTTTATCCGGGTTGGCTGCCAGCAGCGCTTCCATCTGTGCCCGGGAATCAGCGATTCCACCGTCCTGAACATCCGGTGTAATTCGCTCCATCACGGTAATGTCCGGTGTGTTGGCAAAAATAGCATCGGCAATCACACCGCGTGCCTGTACCGGTGGAAACGCATCAAATACAAACATCACTACGTTACCTGCACCGCTTAAACGATTCACGACATACGAGCTGGTTTCAGCTGCCATGGCATAACCGTTACTGGTGACATTGGTCACCAGCATAGGATCACTGCCAGAGTCCATACCAACCACGGGAATACTGGCGTCACTCGCTGCGGCCAGTCCGGCGGCAATCTGGGCCGGGTCAACGTTGATGACGATCGCATCGACGTTCTGGGTCACTGCATCTTCCATACGACTGATCACGGCGGCGACATCGCCCTTGGTGTCGATGACATTGACATCCCAGTCATGATCCTTAGCAGCGGCTTCGAATCCTTCGACATAAAACTGCGTTCCAGGTTGTGCGAGATAAGGCGTGATGACAGCCACTTTGCTTGCCGAGTGGGCAATCAATGGGCTTGCAGACAAAGCAATCGCTGCCAGAAAGTTGGACCAGGTGCGTAACATTGGATTTTCCTCATGAATGAACACGTTCAGTGTACAACAACACTGCGGCAGTTCATAAGGCAGGAGGCTGTCCGGTTACTGAAGGCCAAGCCAACGGTGACTCAACGCGGCAGTTGACTGGTAGGTGTCTTTAAACAAGGCCATCCGTTCGGATACCCGGTCTGCAACGGTCAAATCCGGTTCGTAACTCCGATCAATGCTCACCATGTTATCGAATGCCTGTTGAACTGATTCATGCAACCCGGCGGCAACCGCGCTTATACCGGCTGCTCCAAGCACACCGGGATCGGTAACGGCTACGCGACAGAGCTCTACGCCCAGTACATCAGCACGGATCTGATTCCACACATCAGATCGAAACCCACCGCCACCCACATTGATTTTTGCGGGCTGCTGTCCAGAGGATTGTTGAAGCGACTCAAGCAGCCATTTCGCACTGAATGCCACACCTTCATAAACCGCACAGGCCATTGCTGCCCGATCAGTAGACTCGTCAAGGCCTATAAATACGCCCCTGGCTGCCGAATCCCACAAGGGTGCGCGTTCACCTTGAATGTGCGGCAGAAACAAGGGAACAGACCGGGCTTTGCCACGGCACTGTTCAGCCAGTACTGCCATCTCTTGCGGCTGAATGCCGAACAAATCGCAAAACCACAGCTGCGACGCTCCACCGGATTGTGTAGGGCCGATATGCATAGTGATCTCATGACTGCGTGGCATCACCAACACCCCTGGCGTGGGCACAATGGTGTCAGACACAATACCGAGAACTTCACTGGTACCACTCAGGTACATGCATTCTCCATGACTGGTAACATCAGTCCCGAACACCCCTGCCCACGCATCCATAGTGCCGGTAGCCACTGGCACACCTGCAAACGGTAAGGCTGATTTAATTTCACCTGCCACAGCAGTCATCGCTTTTAGCGGGGGTAACAGCGACTCTGCACCGTTCACCAGATTAAGTAAATCCGGTATGTACTGAAGGTCGGCATTGACCACTCCGATGTTGGACCAGGGATCACTACCGAGCTCCCCAGTGAGCCACCAGATGCAATAGTCCTTGGGCAACAGGACATGTCTGGTTTTCTCACGGAGCTCTGGTTGCGTCTGTTGCATCCACGCTATTCTGGATAGTACATGGCTTGCATCGACAGGCATCGGCGCACCCCACCACTGCAGTCTCTGCTCATCACTGATTCGGCCGTCGAGGCCTTGCGCTTGTACCGCCGCACGCCCGTCCTGCCAGACAATGGCCGGGTGCAGCACATTCATATCGCTGTCACAGAATACGTGGGTATTAACCTGTGAAGTCACCCCGATAGAACGGACAACATCTGTTTTAACGATCAGGGCAAACATCTGCAATGATCGGGTGATCGCATCAATCCAGTCTGCAGGATTCTGCTCGACGAATGTGGCTTCAGGATGATGGGTGCTGTACGGCGTGGTGATGTGCTCCACCACGCTGCCTGCCAGTGTGAATAAACTGGCTTTGACTGATGTGGTGCCGACATCAATGCCGATCAGATACTCATTGCTCATAGGTGGTCTCGGGCCACTGGACGGTTAAGCACTTTTTATTAGTTTATGAGTGCCACGTCAAATTCCGTTGAGCCGACTAGCCCTTCATGCCAGATATTCCGAGGCTTAAGTGGCTATGACTTAGTATTCAGAATCGCATTGGCCATCTCTACAAACCCAAAGCCCCCTTTGCCTGACGTAATGTACACCGGCGGGTGGTCCATATTCGGGAGAAACTTCTCGACATTCGAGACCCCCACCGACAGTGGAAAATGCTTGAACATAGACTCGTCATTCGGTGAGTCACCGATAAACAAACTGTCTTCAATGTTCATTTTACGCGCTTCCAACAAGCTCATTGCGCTGGTCGCCTTGGAGTGATCACCCACCCAGACATTGATATGAATCGAACTGCGTCTGGCCTGTACACCCTGAGCAATAAGCCAGTGCGTCGCAAGCTCGGAAATAGAGGGATCGACCGTTACCGCCTGACCAATATCGAAAGCAATATCTGAAATTCGAAATTTCTGGTCTTGTGTGTATTGAATTTCCGGATAACGTTCAGACAACTCTGACGCTAGCTGTTTAAGGCGAGCCATATCACGTGCCACACTGACGGTATCTTTAACCAGATCTGTAGTCACAATACCGTGCCGGTTCTTCGACATGGTCAGTGCACCGTTTTCGCCTATCACCGTATTGACCGGCCAGGTTTTAATCAGGCAGTCACACCACCCTGCACTGGCGCCTGTGACCGGGATGACTTCAACACCCGCGTGTTGAAGATCGTAAAGTGCTTTAAAGGTTTCTACCGGCAGTAGCCCGTCACAGGTCAATGTATCATCGACATCGGTAAAAACGAGTTTAGGCCGGGGTAACAAACTGGCTGGCAATGGAGTAATTTCACGGCTGATTGCCGAACCTTGATTAGAGATACTCACAAGGCTATCTCCAGCAACACGGGTTGATGATCGGATGCATCTGTTTTGATATTGACCTCTACATTGATGGTATTTTTTGCAATATTGTCAGTGGCCAGAAAATAGTCACGCACATGCGTGCCTTGTGGCCATTGAGCGTGATCGTGACAACCACAAGTTGGTTGGCGCGGCGATTCTCTTTTATCATCCTGTTGTGCGGTCCAGCAGTCTATCCAGTTTTTACTGCTTATCGTGCGATTAAACAGATCGCCATCTGAATCGATATTCAGATCACCACATAAAATCACACCCTGAGCATTATCTGCATAACGATAAGGCCCCCACTGTTCTGCTACCTGAGTTGAAACAGATTTTTTCATCAGCCGGTCGCGCAGTACTGTCAGCGCACCCATTTGTTCGACCTGTTCTTCCTCTGAATGAAACGCCAGGTGAGTATTGTAAATAGCGATATCGCCTACAGCGGTTGTAATCACCGTCTCTACCATCGTGCGTGGCATTTGCGTTGTATTGACCACCGGTGCCGGCAGAATATGCAAATGCGAATTACAAAAAATCGAGGGTTTCACCAGCGTTAGATTTCCGAACTCGGCACGGCCTGCATCGCCTGGTGAACTGAAGCCCGGACCCCAGACAGATTCAAATTCAGCAAACTGTTCTTGAAACATTGCTACCTGATCATCGGCATTCAGATCGGGGATGTTTCTCGATACTTCCTGCAAGCAGATGACATCAAGCTCACCGTATTCTTTGATCAGACTGATGATGCGTGGCGCATCATATCGATCATCACAACCTTTGGTGGCCTGAATATTCCAGGTAAGAATTTTCATTTATTTTATGCCCGCCTGCATAAACGATTGCACAAACTGTCGTTGAAACAGGATAAAAAGGATGAGTAATGGACCGACAGAGATTAACGTACCCGCAGAAATAATCGACCAGTCAACACCGGATTCCGGCGCGCCGAAGATAGACATCCCCACCGTCAACGGTCTGCTTTTTTCAGTGTTAGTAACAACCAGTGGCCACAGGAAGTTGTTCCAGTGGTAGCTGATCGATACCAGTGAAAATGCCAGATAGGTGGGCTTGGCCAGGGGCACATAAACTTTCCAGATAATAGCCAACACCGAACAGCCTTCAATTTTAGCGGCGTTTTCTAAATCTTCGGGCACTGTCTTGAATGTTTGACGCAATAAAAATATACCGAATGCACTGGCAAGATAAGGCAAAGCGACACCCCAGTAAGTATCAATCAGATTCAGCCCGGCCAGTGTCTGGTAATTTTCTACAATCAGTATTTCCGGCACCACCATCAATTGCATCAATACCAGAGCGAATATCAGGCCGCGCCCGACGAATTCCATCCGAGCCAGCGCATACGCTGCCAGCGTACACAACACCAACTGCCCACCCAGTATTAAGAGAGTGATTGCAATGGTGTTGAACATATATCGCATAAAGGGAGCCTGATCCCAGGCTTCAACGAAGTTTTCCATAGTCAGTGGTGCGAACAATGAAAACCGCGTAGCAAATTCCGGCGGATGAGTGGCAGCCCAAATTGCATATAGCAGCGGGAATAACCAGATAAGCCCCAACAGCCAGGCAAGAGAGACCGAAATAACTTTACCTAGTCGGTTCATCGGTAGTGCACCCGCTTTTCAATGACCCCGAACTGAACCAGCGCCAGCACCACCAGGATAACCAGCATCAGCACAGTCAACGCCGCCGCATAGGCGGTATCGAAAAAGCTGAACGCATTTTCAAAGATATAATAGAGCAATAGATTACTGGCGTTGTTGGGACCACCCTTGGTGAGAATAAATAGATGATCAACCAGTTTGAACGCATTGAGTAATGCGTTAACCAGCACGAACAGGGTCGTTGGCATCAGCAAGGGAAATGTGATGCGTTTGAAAATAGTCCATGCGCTGGCGTTTTCGATCGCTGCCGCATGATACAAATTGCGGTCAATCGTCTGTAATGCCGCCAGATAGAAGATCATAAAAAAGCCCGCCTCCTTCCAGATAGTCATCGCCATCAGGCTGTATAAACTGACGGAGGGGTCTCCCAGCCAGTTAATACCACCATGTCCGACCAGCCCCAACAGTTTATTTAACAAACCGATCTCGGGGCTGTAGAAAAACAACCAGATATTAGCGACTGAAATCATCGGCAGGACAGTGGGTGTGAAGTACGCTGTACGCAAAAGCCCCCTGCCCGCCATACTGCTGTTGACCCAAAGCGCCATGGCGATAGCAAGAATAATCGACACGGGCACTGTGATCGCAGCATAGAGGAAACTATTAAACAGCACCTGCATCAAGACATCGTCTTCAAGCAGATAACGATAGTTTTCAAGACTTGCCTGGCTTTCCCAGCGCGTGCCGAATCCGAAGAAACTTCGTGCGATTGTTTTAATCACCGGATAGTGCGTAAACGCCACCAGCAGGCACAGTGCCGGCAATAACAGCAACCACGCCTGAATTTGTCTTGAAGGTTTCATACTGAGCGTGTAATCCAACTTAAGCGAGGCAGAGTCAACAAACGCTGACTCTGCCACAATATCGCTATTTCCAACCTGTTACAGGTCTACTTAGTACTGGTTTATTTATACCGAGACAATATACGTTCAGCCTGCTTTTGCGCACCACCCAGTGCTTCTTCAGCAGTACTTTGCCCGGACAACACCGCCTGAATAGCATCGTCAAGAAGTTTACGGACACGCCCTGCCTGGTGTGTAGATAGTTCGGCGGTTGCATGTTGCAACTGGTCACGCGCCACTGCTGCAGGTGGAAAGGTCTTTACGTATTCACTAAGTTCAGCGGTATCGTAAGCTGCCTGACTGACTCCCATGTAACCCGTTTCAATACTCCAGCGGGCTGCTTGTTCCGGGCTGGTCATAAAGCGGACCAGTTTCAATGAGGCCGCGCGTTCTTCATCGCTTGCGGCTTTAAAGAGGTAGAAGTTACCACCACCAGTCGGCGAACCCAGCTCACTTCCGGCCGGTAACATGGCAACGCCAAAGTCAAACTCAGCGTTCTTTTTAACGGTCGTCAGGTTTCCGGTTGAATGCCACATAATGGCCGTCTTTTGCTCAAGGAAGTTCTGGCGCAGAGTACCCCATTCGATCGTCCCTTCAGGCATTACCGCGTACTTGCTGCCAAGATCTTTCCAGAAATTCAGCGCATCGATAACCTTGGGATGATCAAAGTAGGTTTCGTTACCTTCCTGATTCATCAGCACTTGTCCCTGCTGCTTGGTTAACGCGCCAAACATCCAGTACGGATAGCCTGTTGAAGGAATCATCGCTCCCCATTGATCAACGTTGCCGTCTGCATTTTTCCTGGTCAGTGCAGCACCTGCTTCAGCCAGCTCTTCCCAACTGGCAGGCGGCTTTTCAGGGTCAAGTCCGGCTTCGCGAAACATATCTTTGTTGTAGTACATAACAATAGTAGATCGCTGGAACGGGACGCCATAGGTTTTACCGTCAACCGTGCCGTTTTCCATCAATGCCGGATAGAAGCTACCCAGCCATTCTTTTTCTTCATCAGTGCTGACGACGTCATCGAATGGCACAATCGCGTCCAAGCCCATCAGTTCGTGAACGTCAATTGAGAACATCACGGATAATTGTGCCGGATCACCACTTTGCAGCGCTGCCAGCGCTTTTACTCTGGCATCGTTATAATTGCCTGCATAAATAGCGTTAACATCGATATCAGGGTTGGCCGTTTCAAAATCGGCAACGATGCCGTCAACAATTTTTGTTAAAGCACCACCCACTGCGACCGGATAAAACATCGTCAGTTCGGTATCGGCCTGGGCTGGTGCCATTACCGCGAATACTGCTGCGGCTGCAACGGTACGTTTCAGTGTATTGATCCACATCATGAATTTCCTCCAGAAGGAATTGAGTTGTTACTGCTGGTAAACTGATTAAACGAAGTGGCGCCAGCTTCTACGCGTCGACCGTCTTCGGCACTAAAGTGATGCTCCGCATCGGCATTCCACCGAAGCTTGACTGATGCACCTGTCTCGATACTGCGCTTACCGCGCAAGCAGGCTCTGATTTCCGAGCCGTTATAATTGGCGGTAAGTATTGTTTCAGAGCCCTGATAATCGCATTCCTGCACAGTGACACTGACACCGTCGTCATCAACCACCGACACATGCTCCGGTCGAACTCCCAGTAGCCGTTCATTGTGGGGAATCAGGTTCATCGGTGGATGCCCGATGAACGATGCAACAAAGGTGGTCAGGGGTTGGTTGTAAAAATCTTCGGGCACTGCAGCTTGTTCGATTTTTCCCTGATTAAGCAAGATGATCTTATCTGCCATGCTCATGGCTTCTATTTGATCGTGCGTGACATACACCACCGTGAGTTCCAGCTGCTTTTGCAAGGCTCGAATCTCTGAACGCATATCAGCGCGCAGTTTGGTATCAAGGTTTGATAGTGGTTCGTCCATTAAACAAAGCGGTGCGTTGGAAACAATGCTTCTTGCCAGTGCGACTCGCTGCGACTGTCCACCGGATAATTGCCCCGGTTTTTTATGTAATTGCGGCGCCAGATCTACCATTTCGACGGCAGCAGACAGACGTTTCTTTTGCTCTGCCTTCGAGACTTTGCGGGCTTTAAGCCCGAATAGAATATTCTCTTTGACGGTCAGGTGCGGAAACAAGGCATACGATTGAAACACCATCGATAAATTGCGCTTGCCCGGTGTTTTGTCCAGCACGCTTTGACCATTGATTTCGATATCGCCGCCGTCAGGATCTTCAAGCCCGGCGATCATTTTCAGCGTGGTCGACTTTCCACATCCGCTGGGCCCCAGCAGCGCGACAAATTCGCCTCTGTTTACCTCGAAACTTATATCGTCAACCGCAGCTACGTTGTCGTAGTGGCGGCTTAAGCCTGAAATTCGCAAAAAACACGACATTAGTTCAGTTCTTCCACACTGGTAACCACTGGCAACTCGGCCTCTTCGCACAGCTGTTTCAGCTGAGGAGGCAGGAAGTCCGTCAGTAGTAAATCAAATTCTTTTAAATGGCCGCTTTTAACCGGAGCGCTGCGCAAAAACTTATGATGATCCGCAACCAGCACTCTCTTTTCACAGTTCTCCAGAATCGCTTTGAATAAAAATGATTCTTCACTGGAGAAATTAAGCAGATGGCCGGATTCAGAGATCCCCGCGACCCCGCATACCCCGAAATTCACCTGAAAATTCCTGAACTGGGACGTTGCCTCCTCGCCGACGATATCTTCGTCTGTCTGCCGAACCCGACCGCCCACCATGTAGGTCTCGATCTCGGTGTTACTGCAAAGCGCCAGAGCAGCGTTAAGGTTATTGGTGACGACTTTCAACCCGGTATGAAAAGCAAGATGCTCTGCAATCTGCCCCGGCGTGGTACCGATACCCAGAAACAGACTTGCGCCATTCGGGATATACGCTGCGGTCAATCTTGCAATATGCTTTTTTTCCTCCAAATTGATCACCTGCCGATTAGTAAACGACAGATTCCGGCTTTGGGTCGGCAGTGTGATACCACCGTGCACCCGCCGAACCACACCAAGATCGCTTAATTCATTGAGGTCTTTACGGATGGTCTGGACAGACACATCAAAACTTTCAGTCAATTCACTACTGGACAGCGTGCCACCACGGCTGGTCAGGAATTCTATTATTTGAGTCTGACGTTCTGACAGTTTCATGAGCGTGACTGTGTTAGAGGTTTCGTATGAAAATAGTAAACGCTCGTTAGATGGTATATTCTATTTCGTATGAAACACAAGGTTTTTAGCGAATTATTTAATCGGCACTATAATTTCCTTAACATTTCAGCTGTTTGTGTTGCTTAAACGGCCGATAACTTAGTGATAAGCTACTCCTGAGTCTGAATCCGGCAGCTTGCCACCAGACCCCACACAGAAGGCCCCTTTGGAAATACTACTGTTATTGATTAACGTCGCCGGAGCGATCGCTTTGCTGCTTTGGTCCGTGCGAATGGTCAAAACCGGCTTTGAACGGGCAAAGGGAGACGAACTTCGGGCGGCGATAAAGCGCTCTGCCAACGGGCGCGTTAAAGCGGCGATGATGGGCATGGGCGTGGCCTTACTGCTGCAAAGCTCAACTGCGGTGGCGGTGCTGGCAGCAGGGTTCGCTGCCACAGATATTCTCAGTGTGGGACAAGGTATCGCTTTACTGCTGGGCGCCGATCTGGGCTCGGCAATCGTTGCGCAACTGCTGTCTTTTAACGTGCAGGGATTAATACCGGTATTTCTGCTGGTCGGTGGGCTGTTTTTCTTCAAGGGTCGCAGCGGCTACGCGCGACAAGTAGGCAGAATTATTCTGGGGATCGGCATGATTCTGATTTCCCTGCAACAACTGGGTAACGCCACCATTCCCCTGAAAGACAGTTTGTTTCTGGTTGATGTGATGCATTACCTCAACACTGATCTCCTGACTTCGTTTCTAATTGGCGCTTTGATTACCTGGCTACTGCACTCAAGTGTTGCATCGGTGCTGCTGATGGCAACACTGGTTGCACAATCGGTGGTGCCGTTTGGCGCAGCGATCGGCTACGTATTGGGTGCAAATATTGGCAGTGGCCTAATTGCAATGACACTGACTCGCGAACAACCTGCCGAAGGCCGCCGAATACCACTGGCGAACCTGATTTTCAGACTAGTGATGTCAATCGCGGTCATGCTTTGCCTGACCATACAACCACTGCCACAACCAGCCACCGTGGCAAATGCCGCTATCTGGGTTATCTATGCGCACATGATATTCAACGCGACTTTGTTACTAACGTGCCTGCCCCTGGCCGGTGTGATGGAAAAAATTACGCGATGGATGATACCCGCCGAAGCACTGATCAAAGACAGTGATGCCGCGTTCAGAGAACCGAAGACGGCATTGGATCCTTCAATCATTCATTCGCCACAACTGGCACTGGCCTGCGCCAGCAGAGAGTGCCTGCGAATGGCAGATCTCATCAATATTATGTTTTCTCCGGTGATGCGGCTTTATGAAAAGTCGGATGCTCACACAACGCAACAAATTTTTGATCTGGAACAACAGATCAATAAAATGCACTCGGAAATAAAGCTTTATGTCGCTGATATTGTCGAAGAAGGTCTTTCAGATAAAGATGTCAGCAGGAAGATTGCCTTAATCAATTTTGCCGTCAACCTTGAATCTGCCGGGGATGTCATCACCAAGAATTTATTACAACTGGCTGAAGTCAAGAATAGAGAATGCTTAACTTTTTCGACTCAAGGCTGGGAAGAACTGATCGAACTACACAAACAAGTCATCACCAATATGCACTTGTCGTTCAACACGTTCGTATCCAGCAATCTGACCTTCGCCAGACGGCTGATAGAAGAAAAAGACCGTATACGGGTACTGGAACTGCAAAGCAATGAACATCATTACCAGCGCTTACAATCCGGCTCACCCGCCAGTATCGAGACAAGTAATATTCACCTTGAAACCATTCGTGCACTACGACAGATCAACTCGTTGTTCACCGCCGTGGCCTACCCGATCTTAAGCGAAAGCGGTGACCTTCTTGATAGCCGACTGGCCGCACCGGGTAAGCTTCAACGCAACTAAGCCACGCGGTAAACTGCTTCGTCACAGCAACTGTCTTTCACCGGGTTTAATTTCACTTGGTTTACTTTCACTTGTTTTACTTTCACCGGGTTCAATCAATATCTGCGATACAGCGGATATTCTCACGGCCTTTTAAGCCGGCTTCTGCCAGTGAATACACAAGCGAGGGCAACGGGCCATAAACCAAAGACGTTGTAGAGAGCACACCCTGCTTTGCGAGTGAACCTAAATCAAGACCAAACCCCGGACTGGCCAGATTGCCATCAATTTCCAGATATTTAATGATCGAGATGGCACTCCAGTCGAAAAGGCTTTCGCGCTTGGTCCTGAACACAAACCCCAGCTCTTCGCTATGTAAATCAATATAGCCGCTGCTCACCAGGGTATTTTCGGGCATCTCTATAATGGCCCCGTTACTCACTTCTACACGACCGTTATTAATAAACAAACGTACAGATGCGCATTCCAGTGGCAGGCCTGCGCTCTCTTTGACCGATGGCGCTTCGGACTTCCACTTTTTAGACAACAGAGATACCTTATTGCGCGCCCAGGATACGATGCCCTGATCAATCAGGCTGACGTACTTTCTTTTCACAAACGCATCTGACACCGCAGCAGTCAGGTAACCATTCAGTGACGCCGCTATGTTTGCAGTGGATTGCCCCTTACCACGCAATGCGACAATGATATCGCCTTCTCCACGATCAAGGACGGCGGCATTACTCTGATCAACCCTGATACGTTCAAGCTGCATGTCTTCAGTATTCAATTTAAAACGCATTTCCACTTGATCGTCCAATTGTTTTAACGACAAGCTTAAATCACTATCGCCGCCAAGCAAGGTAAGATCCTCACCGACTAACCGCACCTCACCCTTTGTTGTGGTCAGATTCAGCTGACCGTTAATCACGGGTTCGTTATTAAACCTGACAGCCCCCAGATAGATTTTCGCCTCAATATCAAGCTGCTCGGTGAATTTCAGATCAAGCGGATCGTTATTGAATATTCTACTGGACCCGGAAGCCTCTCCACTGGCCTGCAATAGACTCGTGATCTCTAGTTTACGCAACTCAAGGTCAGTTTTTATTGTCGTTTTACTGCCTGTCGGTTCAACAGAGAGTTCACCTCTGGCCCATATTCCGGGGCTGGTATAGCTGATATCAGACAATGCTATTTTGTCGCCCCGTAGTTTGACCACCGATGATAGATTCCGGCCGGAATCAGCCTCACCTCGGGTTTCTCCGAACGGGATCATCGCTGCTATCAAACTACCCTGCAGCTGATTATTCCCCGCCTGTTCTCCCTGTGTTAGCTCACTGAGCTGAAGACTGAATTGATCAACATTTTTGTTGTTTCCGGTAAATTGTCCGCTTACCAGAAAATCAGTGGCGGTTATGTTGACGGCTAAGTCATCCACCTGATAATGCAGATTCTCACCATCGCGCGTTATGTAATCAATGTGCCCGACAAATGCAGATAGCTGTAATTCTGAATACTGATTTCGCAGATCGTTTACGGTGTCCGACAAGGAGTTTGCAATGGCTTCACTGTCTTTTGCAGGCGCTCCACCGGAAGCTCTGGACACGACCGATATTTTTTCAAATTTAAGATCAATGCTGCCGCGTTGAAAGTTGGCAAGCAACATACTAACAGGCAGTGCGACCTCAAGCTGATCCACCCGCAGGCGCTCATAAGCGGAAGCCGGGTTAGAGGATTGCAATTTGATCGCTGGCAGATGCAACTTCAGCACAGGTACCATCTGCGCGACGGTTAACTTACCCTCTATTTCAACCTGATCGCCTGTGGCATCCGTGATGGAAGCTTCAATCTTTGTTTTGAAGTTATTCGATTGAATATAGAAGTAGACAACACCGCACAACACTAATACCAAACTTGCCAAACCTGCTGCACCCATGGCAAGTTTCTTTTTTACACTACGCTTTTCTTTCAAGACCAATCCTTCTGCCTCTATAGGTTCGTCACACCGGCTATGCAGCAGCCGGGCTTTGAACAATCCAGTGGTGTGTTGCCGCCTGCCTGCCCCTGTACTTCAGACAGACCACCTTTTAATCGCCGCCAGCTTAGCCGGCAGCCACTTTTTTCTTAATAAGATCCAGCAAGTCTTCTGATGGTTTTCCATCAATTCTAAGGCCGGAATCAAGTTGAAAATCCTGGATAGCCGCTTCTGTTTTTGCCCCCAGACGCCCGTTTACCGGTCCGGTTGCATAGCCAAGTGAGTTCAGACTCTGTTGAATATTCATGACCAGTTGCTCTTCGCTGGAAATCTGCGGCGCTGACTCTGTAGATGGATCGGGGGTATCACCGCCTGTCACTTGCGCGGCCTGTTTCCCCGGCAATCGCTCCATGACCTCTGTCTTGATATTTTCAACGGTCGCGCAAGACATTAGAAACAGAGTGACGATGGCGACACCTGTTTCACGTTTTTTTATAAGCAACTCATTATTCCCCGTTAATATTCGTTATCCGGCCATGCAATTCTTCGAGCATGCGACTGTGGCGCATTAGAATTACTACTGCGCTAAGACAAGGGCATTGGACTGATCCGGCAACGTAAGACTCCGCTGCCAGTGTCACCACCAAACACTCTCTTGCTCTTCCGCAGCGTACTGAAGATCCGAATAGAGGGATAGATAGGAAATACTACTTTACCGAAAAGCGCACAATCCGTTCAAAGTGAGGAATTCAGTTGCCTGACGGGGCTGATTCCGGCCATAGTGCCGGACATCCAGCACTTTAGTGCAGAGTGGAACCACAGCATTTCTTGTATTTTTTGCCACTACCACAGCTACAAGGGTCGTTGCGGCCTATCTTTTCGGCCCGCTTTACCGGCTGTCGCGAGGCCGCGTCACGATCTCTGAGCACCTGCTGAATTGAGTTCCCTAACAGCGCGAAACCATGCATAGCATCAGGAAAAATTCGCTGCATGTTCTCAGCCATGTCTTCAAAGGTGACCTCTTTATTAATGACTTCTTTGTGGAACGCTTGAGCTATCTCCGGGTTACCAAAGAAGCTGAGTACCGTTAACTGATAACCGAACTCTTCGTCAATTTCCCGGGGCCGATACTCTGTCCACATTTCTTCCAGCCAGAGATAACCGAATCTAAAGCCGCGGGCCCATTGGCTTATTGTTGCGTCAGATTCCAGATTAGCCATGGGATTATCGTGGAACTGACAAGCGGGGGGCAGCTTGACATCGCCTTCCTGAACCTGGCGATTCATTTCGTTGTAAAGAGACATCACGCCTCCCATGATCGCCTGCATTTTATCCAGACTGGTTTCAGCAGCATTGTCTGGATCAATAACAATAGGCACCCACTGCGATGGCTGGACCAATTCCGGAGCACACGCCAGCGAAAACAGAAATCCCGCCGCCTCACCGTAACTCATCGAATCGGGGGCGCGATCCGGAGCATCCATAAAGTTTTTCAGGGTTTGAGCCTGAGCTGAATCAAATCTTGGTGGCGCATTCATGGGGAGGTTCAAGGTGGCTGGTGAATGCGTCAATTATGCGGGTATTCCGATGCGGTTACTAACTGTAATCCGGCAAACTTAACGACGGATTGTCACCTGATTCCGGATGTTTCAGGTACCCGTTTTGAACAATCTATGCAGTACATCGACACCTCACGATACGGCGGCTAGCCCGTCAACAGGTGCAGTTCTTCCTCCGCGACGATATGACCACGGCATTTTTTGCTACCGCACTCACAGGGAATCGCAAATCCCGCAGGCCACGAATAATCAATGGTGAGCTCATCGCCTTCTTTAATTTTGCGCAGTACGCCTAAGTACAGATCCTTAGCACCGGTTTTCGGATTCGCTGGTTCATCTTCCCAGTCAAACAATTCGCAATTCGGGCGGCAACTATGATTCAGGTAGCGAAACGGGGCTTTGGGCACCAATAGCAGATCGTTTCCCAGCTCCATCACATAGCGTGGATCATGCTCTGCGTCATCAACAACCTTTCCCTTTATACGACCAACGACGGCACCTTTAGCAAAGCTTTTGCGGGCAAACAGTCCGCGTCCGTTTTCACTTTTTTCTACCTTCACCGCTTCTTGTAATTTCTTTTTCTTCTTCTTGCTCAATGACGTATCTCTGGGTGCTTTAAGGTTGATTCGGGGAAGTGGACATCGCAGGGCTTTTAAAAAACGGTCGAACTTAACGACTGATCCACACAAGTATAGCAGTACAATTCAACGGGGAAAAACAACGCTTGTATGACTCTTAAACTTCGGCTTCCACAGCATCACAGGCAAATTTTTCCCCTTCAGCAAACTTCGAAACCAAAGGCGCCAATGTATTAGCGCTGGCGTTCATTAGTCTAATGAAGACAACTAGCTCGCGAATTTGTCTGGTGGCAGGGCTACTCAATAGACGGGGCAGTGTTCTTTTGCGTTTGATATATATTGATGAGTGATAACGAGCTAGCGCGTGTCAGTTCCTACATCCTGCAGAGTTGGTATTGGATATTTGTTGTGTGTAAGCGCAGGGATGAATATAGGACTCGCTAACGCGTCGGGTTACCAGTGAGTGTGTTGGAGGCCGGGCGCTTAAAGGGAAACCCGAAGCGTAAGCGAGAGCGATATAAATAGGACTCGCCAACGCGTCCGGTTACCCATGAGTGTGTTGGGAGCCCGGGCGCTTAAAG
>JAYJMJ010089846.1:0-19105 GCA_036873875.1 Laminaria ephemera | reverse complement strand
AAAAAAAGTGTTACCAACGAAACCTAGTACCGATATGCTTTATACCTTCCTCTGTTTCATTATAGTATTTTTTTAACCCATTATTATATAACTTAGTACGTTTTAAAAAAAACAATGAAAAAAATAGCTCACTAAATAACTTCGATTGTAAGTCACTTTCCCAATCCCATTTTGCTTTTAAAACATTACTAAACAATTTTACAGTACGAAGTAAAAAAATATCTTCATCCATAATACTTTGTGGAATTTTATATACTTGACCAGCTTTTCTAACTTTTTGAAACTCTACAGTAACTAAAAAGAAAAAAAGAATATAAAAATATACAATAACTGGGTGTACTCTTAAAATTAGTTTTAAATTTTTAAACGCACGGTGAACGTATTTTTGAACTTTATAATTTTTACCACCATGCATTAAGTGTTTAACTAATTTTTCAACTAAATATAAGTCATACACATAATTAGTATTATTTTTAGAAAATTCTTTACCTGAAATGCTAACTACGATCTCTTTTCATAACTTAGTACCTACAATAAAATTTGATTTTTTCTTATTTACACAGTTATACTTACTTAATATCTTGTTTTTAATTTGACTTTTTTCCATTTATTAATATCTTGCTTACGACCATATTTTGATCTTGATGACATTCTTTTCTCAACAGGCCCTAAATCATACTTATTCCTAACAGCTTTATATTGTACAGGCAAATCTTGAACACGACCTCCACGAATTAAGATATTCGAGTAAATTTGCAATGTATGCCCTCCCTCACCAGGAATATAAACCCAAGCACGCTTATTAGTACTTAAGATTTGAGCACGTACAACTTTTCTTTTTGCTGAATTTGGTTTATTAGGTGCCATAACACTAATACGAATACAAATACCTTTTTTTTGAGGATTACCTTCTAATAATTTACGTTTAACGAATGTACGTCTTAACTTCCTTGAATTACTTAACAATTGATTTTTTGTTGGCATTATTTAATTTTTAACTTTTATAAAAATATAAAAACAAAACCTATCCAGAGGAAATGGGATTCGAACCCATGATATTTTAAATTAAATATATTGATTTAGCAAACCAACACCTTCAGCCACTCAGTCATTCCTCCTATAGTTATAGCAGTTTAAAACTTAAGCATTTTTACCTTTACCTTCTTTTAAAGTAATCTCCTCACCAAAAAAAAAAATACCTTTACCTTTATAAATATCTTTTTTTTTTAAAGATCGTACTTTAGATGATGTAGATAAAACAAGATCACGATTATTACCAAATAAAAGAAAAACACTACCTTTATCATCTAATACACGACCAACGATACCTTCAGGTAAATTATACTTAACTTGATGACTAAAACCTAAATTAAATACAAGTTGGCCTAAATTATATTGAACTTTAGTACCCACGCCCCTAACTTCTAATATTACAAAAAAACCATAATCCACATCACTTAATGAATTTAAAATTTTAGTTTTATAAGTTTGTAATAAAGATTTTGTTTCTTTTGTAAAAGTGTAAGGCTCTAATAAAATATTATTTGAACTTACCTTCATAATAACCTCTTTTCTAAAGTAATTTTTAACATTACCGTAAATACCCGAAATTTTAACTTTATAATAATCTTTACTAATATCTTTAATAGATAACTTATTTTTTAAATTTGATTTTTCAATAGTAATCATATTTTAATTAATAACATTTTACAGTAAATAATAACTTACCACCTATATTATGCTTTAAAGCATCTTTATGTGTCATTATTCCTTTACTTGTAGATAAAATAAAAATTGATGACTTTTCACCTTCTTTTACTAAATAACTTCTATAAAAATTTTTACCCTTTAAATCTTTATAGCTTAAATGAACCTCAAAAGGACGCTTATAAAATATCTTAAAATTTTTTATTACGGGCTCCCCCATGCTATTATATTTTAAAATAATATAAATATAACCATCTTTTTCAAAAAAACCACTAATAAAGCCTTCTTTTAAAAAACACTCTAACAAACTAACCAATAACTGATTTTTTTTATATTTTACTAAAATATTCCTATTTTGAATACTAATTTTAAAAAAACTTACTATTTTTGTTAACTTAAAATTTAAACTCATTTACACTTAAAATTTTCTTAAACCAGGAACCCAACCCTGTAAACCATAATGTTTTAACATAATACGAGATAATCTAAATTTAGTAAAAACACCTCTACCACGACCGGTTAAAATACAACGATTACGAATACGTACCAATGAACTATCTCTTGGAATTCGCTTTAATAAATATTGAATAAAATTCTTTTCATATTCTTTTAAACCATCACTATACAATAAAGATTTTAATATTAATCTACGCATTTCATATTTTTTATATAAATTACGACGCTTTTTATCTCTTTCTAATACACTCTTCATAATAAATTAATGAGCTAATACAACAAAATGTAAAATAATTTTTAAGATATACTAAATAAATTCTTTAGTATAAATTTTTACAAAACTGGAGATAACCGGACTTGAACCGACAACCTTATGTACGCAAAACACACGCTCTACCAAAAATTGAGCTATATCCCCTATCAAAATGAGTGCATTGGGATTCGAACCCAAGACAAATGGATTAAAAGTCCACTACTCTACCAACTGAGTTATACACCCCAAAAATAAAACATTAAAACTTTAACCTACTTAAGGTTACTATACAGATAGTATAGCAATAAAAAATAAAATAAACACAGTAAATAAAACCATAAATTGTACGTAAAATTTTAAATTACCTCGCATATAATTCGCTTTCATAAAAAATGATGATTCATAGCCAAGTAATGATAAACCATAAGGTCCAAAAAATTCAATAACACCTTTATCCATTAACTTAAATGTAACATTATAGCCAAATTTTAATAAAGGGTAGCCTACAAAAAGATTATAAACTGTATCAAAAAACCACTTCTTATTATAAAATTTATATAAAAAGTGATGTACTTTAACGATATTTAAGTTTTTATTATTATAAGCATTAAACCAAAAAAGCTCTAACTTTAATAAAAATGCATAAAAAAAAAAACAAAGAAAGATACCACTAAAACTAAAAAATAAAGGAATTAATTTAATATGATAAGGAATAAACTCAGCATCAATAAAAATTAAATTTTTAGGATGTACAAAAATTGAATTTAAAAAAGCATCGCTTCCTAAACCTAAAAATAAATCTTTAGCTAAATAACCTACAAATATACTACCAAAAACTAAAACCATTAAAGGTAAAATCATAACCCAACTAGATTCATGTACATTTTTCATAACAGATTTATAAGCATTATTTTCACTTAAAAAAGTTAAATAAAGTAACCTAAATGAATAAAAAGCAGTAAAACCCGCTGTTAAAGTTCCCAACCAATAAGAAAATAAACTTGAAACACTATAATGAGTATACGCAATTTCTAAAATAACATCTTTAGAGTAAAACCCTGTTAAAAAAGGAAAACCTGTTAAAGCTAAGGTACCTATAAGAAATAAAGTATAAGTTAAAGGTAATAATTTAACTAGCCCACCCATTCTACGCATATCTTGCTCATCGGATAAAGAATGAATAACACACCCTGCACTTAAAAATAATAAGGCTTTAAAAAAAGCATGATTTGCTAAATGAAATAAACTTACAGCATAACCTGATAAACCACAAGAAAATACCATGTAACCTAATTGACTACAAGTTGAGTAAGCAATAACTTTTTTTAAATCATTCTGTACAGTACCTGCAGTAGCAGCAAAAAATGCAGTTAAAGCACCTACAAAAGTGATAACAGAAAGCATAGTTGGGGAATACTCAAATAGAGGAGAACACCTAATAATTAAAAAAACACCAGCTGTTACCATAGTGGCAGCATGAATTAAAGCAGAAACAGGTGTTGGACCTTCCATTGCATCCGGTAACCATGTATGTAAACCTAATTGAGCTGACTTACCCACAGCACCAATAAAAAATAAAAAACAAATTAAAGTTATCACATTAACTTCCCAAAATAAAAAAAAAACGGTCTTATTAAAAAAAAATGGAACTAAAGCAAAAACTGTTGAAAAATCAACTGATTGAAATACTATAAATACTAAAACAATAGCAATTAAAACACCAAAATCACCGATCTTATTTAATATTAATGCCTTAATAGCAGACTTATTCGCTTGGATTCGTGTAGACCAAAAACCAATTAATAAATAAGAGCATAAACCAACACCTTCCCAACCTAAAAATAATTGGATAAAATTATCAGCAGTAACCAACATTAACATAAAAAAAGTAAAAAATGACAAATATGACATAAAGCGTGATAAATGTGGATCACCACTCATATAACCATACGAGTACATGTGTACTAAAGTAGACACAGTACCCACCACCACGATCATGGTAACAGCTAAAGGATCTAAATAAAATCCTCAATTAACAGTAAACATTCCAGAATCTATTCATGTAAATAAATTAATATAACAAATATGAGATTTAAATATAACATAATAATAAGCAATGTAAGATAAAAAATTACTAATAAGCATTAAAGATACTGTTACTAAAGCAGCACCTTTTCTACCAATTAAAAAACTACCTAACCCTGCAACTATTGAACCCAATAAAGGTAATAAAATAATTAAAATAAAACTTTGTAAAAAAAACATAATTTTTAGTTGTCATAGTTAATTAAACCAAAATTAACAATATTCATAACTCCAATACCACTGATTACCTAACACTTTAATAGTAAATAAAGGTTGCCAAATTTGATCCATAGCATACAATAAAGAAAAAGAAGGTACAGCAATAAAAATTAAAATAACTGCAGGTATAATAGTCCAAATTACTTCAATTGTAGTATTATGAGTAAATAATTGTGGAAACCATACAAACTCTTCTTTTAATTGATATTCTTCGAAATCCTCTTCAAATTTTTCATACGCTAAAATGTCATCCGCGATAACTGAATCAATATAAGATTTTTCTTTACCCATGTCAGTAAAGTAAGAATTACTTAATTGTAATTGTAAATCACGAATTGAAACTAAATTACTTAAAATAGTACCTAAACGATTACTATAACAAGTAGTATTAGGGTCATTTTTAAATTGGTTATATAAATCTTCATTATCTTTAGATACAAAGTAACCCTTTTTCTCAACTTCATTAAAAAAGTACTCTACTTTATTATAATCATTTTTACCGATATATTTTAAAATATCTGTAATATTATCTGGTAATAAAGAATTAGCATGTAATTTAGATGTAATTACTAAATGCTCTAACTCCTTATCATGATACCATTTATTAAAATAACTGTTTTCCCAATAAATAAATAACATAGTTAAATTATAACACTTCTGAGCTAATAAACTTACTAAGCCATTATCTTTATTTTTAGCAGAATAATCTACTAATTTAATAGTAAATGAATACCACATATTTACTAAATCTAATAAAGTTTCACGAACCTCTTCATGAACCCATTTTTGAATTCTAACCTTAAGATTATAGTTGGTACTATTAAAATAATAAATAATATTAAATAATACCCAACTAACAAAAACACTAACTAAAATTAAAAAAAAACATAAATCATGATGTAAATCAATAATACCTTCCATAATAGGAGAAGCAGGATCTTGGAACCCCATCTGCCATTGAGAAGGGGCATCATAAAACATACTTTCATTTAAAACATTTAAATTTTCAAAATTATTTAATGAGCTTGCAACACTGTCCTCATAAAATACCCAATAATCATAACATAATGGTTTGTTATTCATACGTTTGTGTAAAATATTATTATACTCTGTAATATCAATATATGGAGCATCTAACACGATAGGACGAGCTTCTCTATGTGTATAAAAACTACCACAACCAAACATGTAACTGTAATAAACATCTTTAGTAACTAAAAGAGTTCGCCTAAAAGTATCCATCCAATTATAATCAAAACGAGACATTAAACGGTTTTGTAAATATAAATATTCACGATAATTCGCAATACTACCATTTTCAGTTTCGAGATTATGACCAAAAAGTTCTCTAGCTAAATCAGGCCTATGGATTTTTAATAAATCACCAATTAAAGCATAACCGTTAGGAAGAACACCCCAAGCTTTATAGTCTGATTTAAAAGTACCTCGAAAGTCAGTAGGATTCCACACACAATTATAATGATAATCTTCTTTAAAAAAGAACTGTGTTATTGGACTATTTTTATAATCAATAAAATCTGAGGTATAAAATGAATCCACAGGAATTTTTCAAGAATGTTTAACACCTAAATCTCTTTGTGGCATATCTCAGTCAGTATACCAACTTTCCTCATGACCAAATAAATTTTCTTCACCGAAACCACAAAAGTAACTATTATAATAAGTCTCAATAAAAGTATCATCATGAAATATATTTTCATACTCTACAATAGGATATTGTAAACTATAGCGGTGATCTACGGCATTAGCAAAACTCCATAATTTTTGTGGCTGACCATATACTAAAAGATCTCTTACCGCCTTTTTATGCTGTCTTTGACTTTCTAAGAAGAAATAGTCTTTCCACCTAAAATTTAATTTAACACCATCTTCATAATGCTCCATACGTTTTTGAAATTCGTAATTACTTAATCTATGCACCAAACTAGTAGCAGAAATTAAATTAGATTCTGTACGGTATACGAAATCTTTTAACCACTGAGTTCTTTCTGCTATAGTTAAATCACTAGCATTTAATTGTAAACTATGTCCTGGAAAATGATATAGTATATACGCAAAAGTAGGACCATACATATCTAAATAAAAATTATAAACTTTTTGATTAAAAGCCATAAAATCATAAGTATCTAAAGCACGTGAGTGGAAATTTTGATAGCCATGTGTAAAAGCACGTGGGTATGTTTCTCGTGCAGAAAATACTTTAACCATATTAAAATCATTAAAATCATCAAACATAATATCAGAATCTTCTTTTAATAAAAACATATCTTTATCACTTAATTGATTCCAAATCTCAGGTGTTTTCCAACGACCACTACTTCTATGTGTAAACCAATACCTAAACATAAAATCAGGTACCCTATACCTTCGAACAACTTCATCCATAGCATCAATCATTTTATCATACCTATGAATTTTATTATACACAGCTAAAGAATCAAGGGACTTACCTTTACCAAAGATATCTTGACAAAAAACACGTCTAAAATAAAGTCTAATTTCTTTATATGTATGATTTCGTCCACCTTGAGTAACCATACTATGATAGTATAATTCACGCATACGTTTTAAATAAAAATGTCTTTTTACCGGATCGGGTAAATTTGTTTTTTCTAACATAAGAATATAACCTGAAATATATTTATTCATACTCCATAAATTACGAATTGTTCGAGGAAAAACATTAGATAACCCTTGATAATCAAAAGTATCTCACATTAAATTCACTGTATCCTGATCCAAATGATCTTGATCTTTACCAATTAACCAAGGCAACCTACGGTTATAATCACCACGAATGCCTTTTGCACGAATACCTGTAATACCTTGTGCATCTGTAAATTTCTTAAAGCTTTCTGCTTTTTCAAAAAAAGTTTCATAAAACATTTTAGGTGCAACAACATAGCGCTCTGACTCTAAAGGTAAAATATCACGGATAAAATTACCAACAGGATCTACAAAACCTCTATAAATATGCATGAAAAAAACATTATTCCACCAAAATTCATCTGAACTACAAAACATATAAAAATCAGTAAAATATACAAAGAATTTTAAATACAACCTCTCTAAATTAAAATAACTTATACGACCATCTTTAGGATTATAATAAATAAAAATAGAAATAAAAGACTTAATACAATTATAAACAAATACAATAGGAGATAAAAAAACCACATTAATAGCTAAAACACATGAATTAAAACAATCCTCTATAAATACATAACCTGTACCAAAATAATACTCTATACAAAGACTAAAATAAATTATATATTCAGCAGCCATTGCAAAAAACCAACTATACACTGCACTACAAAACCCATAAGATAAACTTAATAAATTATAAACTAGTTTTACAGTATAAATAAATATACTTTCAACAATATATAAAAAGTTTACCCTTAATAAAATATAAATCTCATATAGAGTAATGACGAACTTACCAAATAAATTATAACAACTATTTAAAATTAATTTAAAATATAGCCAAAAATCTTCTATACTTCACATAATGACTAAACCAAAAGATTCAAATAAGTATTTAAATAATAAAGTTATAAATTTAATACTATTTAAAAATAAATTACTAATCTCTACTAGAGACCCGTTAAAAAGTAACCTAGCACTTTCTTTAAAATTTTCTTTTGGCTCATTTAAACCAAAAAATAACCCCTCTAAAGTACAGATTCTCTCCTCTAAACCTTGAAAGTATTTGACTATACTGAAACCAATTTTTACTTTAAGTAATAAAATCTCATCATGAGTAATTTCTTGAATGTATTTTACGATATAACCACAAATAATTTCAATACCTTCATAAGTTTTAAATAAAAAAAACCTAATTATAGAAAAACTTAATTTTAAATAATACCAAAGCAAGTCATAACTTACACCAGTAAAAAATAAAATATAATGTGAAAAAGGTAACTTAAAAATAGCAACAATATCAATATTATATTTTAATTTAATAGGCTCAACATACCAACTATTAAATACTAACTTTACATAATTAACAATAACAATTTGGTAAGTAGTTAAAAAGTTAACAGCACCTTCTTTAAAATCAAAAATAAATTTCAAATATACATGAGTAAACTCTTTATGAAAATCTGCATTAACAATCCTTTTATTCCATTTTAAGTTAGGCGCAGCATTATGAAAAATTATCTGTTTTAACTCATTAATAGACATTAACATTATGTGGAAATAAAAGCCACCAGGAGTCACTCTAGTTAAAAAGGTATGTATCCAACCAAAACATTCCACAATACCTGTATATATAAAATCAGCTAACCACTCTTTACTATAACTAATATAATATGAAGTTATTTTTTTATAAAAATCAATTAACTCTTGACCTTTAAATGGATATAAACCACCAACATATTTATCGTTACGTTTTAACTCAGCTTTCGCTTTATACCTTAAATTAGGGGTTAAAAACCAATGCTCAACATTTTCATAATCAATATAACGTTTACGTAAAATTTTAAACCAGTAAGGTATATATGAATCAAATAACCAATAAATTTTAATTTCTACCTCATCTTTAATACTTTTTACATATTTAGCTTCGTACTCTCTTTCCTGTACAGGTGTCCTGTGAGAAAAAATAAGTTGCCAAAAAGTAACAAAACGATTAAGCCAAAAATATGATTTATTATTACCAACACCTTCCCAATATTTTAGATAAACTCTATTCCATAAACTTGTTTTTGCTCTCCAGTTTTGCCACCTACCATCAGGTTTAAAATTAAAAGTTTTATTAATATAATTAAACCTGTTCGCAGTGTATAACCAATGATCTTTCATAATATGTTGTAAATAACGAGGTTTCCAATAGCTATGTGGAACATAGTAATACCAATAATAAAACATATCAATAAAGAATTGAATGTCAAAATTTCCAAAAGTTAAACCAAATGTAACACGTAAGTAAGTAAAAAAATAAGAAAATACATCAGTTAAGTAGCCAGGTAATTTAATTAAAAAGCTAAATATACTAGATAAAGTATTATAAATATAACTACAAGTTGAATAAATATATCTTGGAATTTTAAAGAAAGCACCAACAATATATTGAAACATGACAGGATTATAAAAAAAATATTTAATAGAATGTACTACCCAAATAACATAACTCTCACCAATTCAATTACGTAAGTTAGGAGCAATAGGTGAAAAGGAAGTAAAATCAACTAAATAATCGTGTAATGGTACTCAAATTTTAGCATGTAAAGGTAACTTATCAAAACCCCAAGAATAATTTCTAGTATCCACATGGTTTTCATAAACAACTGTTTGTAAAATTACACTTTCATGCCACCTACCAATAGCACGCAATACCTCAATATTACGTTGTGCCTTATCTAGCATATCTAAAGAATCTAAAACGCGCTCAGATGCTGTTAAAGGATAATGATCTTCAAATAAATTTACTTTACTTAACTCTTCATAAACATCTATAGAAGCGTTAGTAATTTTTGGATCTAAATTTCAACTATCTGTTACATACGCCTCAGGATTTTTTTCATAAGTATCAACAACATCTTTTGAATATTTTTGCTTATTATTATATAAATCAGAAACACTTAATTTTTGAACTAACTCTTCAGACTCTTCTAAAGAAACTTTACTACTTCCTTTAGGTAAATCATTTGTAGTACCTAAAGCCATACAATATATTGTTTTTAAATCACTAAGTAACGTACGAATATAAACACAAATAGAGCTATGGTTAAAAATATTTACATATAAACCATAATTGCTCATGAATGAGCTAATAAAAAAAGCTTTTGATTTTATAAAATACCAATAAAGGCAAATAAAAGGGTAAAATATACCTTCAAAATAAAATTTACAACCTTCTACAAACATGACTTTTAATTGAATAAAAAAATTATAAGTATGCGCAATGAATATAGAAAACGAATATCCAAATGAAGACATTAACCTAGAAAAACTTAGCCCACCACTAAAACTATAATAATCCCAATGCCAAATTAAATTAGTAAGGTATAATAAAGTAACCCAAGCTTGACCAAATGTATGACGCCAAATATAGTAAATAGGGTAATAAATAAAAGAGTAACTTAAATTGAATATATAATACGACCATTGATTAATGTAAAATAAACTATTATAAGTATGTAAAATACCATTAACAAGTGAGTCTTTACAATAAAGAAAATTTAAATAAAATACATCTTTTAAGTAAGGCCAATAAATATTTTCAACATAAGCTTTAAAATATGATAACTCTAATGTACGAGAAGGATCATCATTTACACAAGTTACATAATACTTATAAAAAAAATGCTCTAAAGTTTTATCACAAAACCTTTGCAACCTAAAGATAAAGAAATCTTTAAAACCTAAATATTTAACTTGATTAAACACAACAACACTGTGATCTAACAGTAACCAACATTTCCAAATAAAACCATCATACCAAATGTTTAAAGTTTCCATAGGAGCTGCACGTAGCTTATCAAAACCAATAAGATTATTACCAAAAGAATTTAAATCTTGTAATAAATCATTTGTCATACGGGTTTCAATAAAAAGACGTCGACCAGCTCTTCTAAACCAATTAAAATAATACTTTTCATTTGTCATAATTTCTCTATTTTGTATGTACATATCCCATTTAAAATTATAAGACCAATTTTTAAAAAATGCAAACCAAAATTTGATATTAAAACAATAATCTAAAAAATTTCAAATAGATTCAAAAGGTTTTATAAAAATTAAATAAAACCATAACTTAGTAGTATTATTTAAAACACTAAAAGTGAAAAACCATAAAGAAATAATTTCTTCAAATAAAAATTTAATTGAATAAATAATACCGTGATATAGATTAAAAATAGATTTAAATATTGCTACAACTATACTAATAATATATCCAGGCATATTAAAAATTTCTTTTGGTAAACTTAAAGCAAAAATAAATAATTGATAACTATAAACTGAAATAAAAATAGATATTTTTATAGGAATATCTAATAAAGTATTTAAAATTTTATTAACAAAAGCTGCTTCAATAACTACAGCTTTTAATAAAGCCCTAGAAAGGCCATGTTGAAAGAAAAACCTATTAATAACTTCACTAAAACTTGTAAATAAAATATCAAAAGCATATTTTACCGGGTTCCATAAATTTGATAACTCTGTTTGCTTTTCACTAAAATACCCAGCGCGACCTAAATTTTTATTATTATTTCTTAAAATCGCTGGACGATATACGCGATCTAAATCATCATAATCATAACGATTATCTAAAAAACCATAACCCTCTATACGAGAACTATAACTATAAATACGACCACGTTTACCATCATTAAACTCATGTAAATTATTCATATTTTCTTTTAATTTCAAATGACCATAATCATACTCAGACTTATTATTTAGCCAATGGTAATATTTAATTCCATAAAAACAACCTGTTATATACATCCAAGCATTATAGTCCTCATATTCATAATAAGTTAATCGAATACCCATTTTATCAATACACCAACGGTCCACTCGAGTACGTAATCTTCTCCACCTTAAACCTAAAATAGTAGCACGCATTCTTGGGTGTGAAGTAATAATATCCAATACAAGAAAAAATAATAACCAACTCAAACCACCAAATAATCCACCATAAGTAGTAACATGCCATATATTAGTATGGAAAATACTAATCCAACTTAAATATAAGCTTTCTAATTTATAATCTAACCTGTCATCTCACATAACACTACCATAAGAAGGCCAAATCTTAAACCAACCTATAGAATCTTTAGCTAGCAATTCTTTAGGTAAAGCTAAGTCACCAAAATTTAACTTATCCGTAATTAAATCATCAACATAATAATTTAAAGTTTCAGAATACTCTTTAACCCAACGAACACGCCTAGCAAAATCTAAAGAATTTGAATATTGATCGTAATACAAGCCTGCATCATAAACAATACGCTCACGCTCATGAACTAAATCTTGTTCACCACGTACAATTTTTAAATATTCCGAACAACTTACAGTATCTATTCAAAAACCATCTCTAAAAGCCATCATAGAAGCTTCACCAGTTTCATCATCAAAACTCTCAACCCATGAATAAACACGGTCTTTCATAACACGAGTATAGTAAGGGTGGTCATGTGTATACCAAACTAACCTACTATACCAAGACTTTTCATAAGTAAACATATTCTCTAAAGTATACCTTGTCTCTAAACCTTCGGCATAAGTTTTTAACTGCTCTTCAGTTAAAGAACCTGTGTTTATATTTTCTTGCTCTAACCAAGTTTTAAAATCTTCTCAACTTCACTTATAAGTTTTTTCTTTCCAAAACCAATTATGCATAAATTGATTTACATATGTAATAGCTTGCCTATCAAACTCTGTAAAATTAATAGGTAGAGTAAAATCTCTTCCAAATATATTAATTACAGTACGCTTACTTTCTATAACACCATCAGCATCTAAAACATATGGTTGAAAAATTTCACTAAACGACCTCTCAGGGTAAGATTTAGATTTTTTTAGGTCACGATAACTATTATGCTTTAATGACCTATATTTATCAAAAGGTATATGAAAATGTCGATTTTTTAATCAACTAATTGTACGCTTAATACCTTGTGCTAACTCTATTTTCTTATCATTATTAAACCAAACACTATTACTAATGTAGTCCTGACCATTTTGAAACCTACGGTACAGACTGTTTTTCTGGAAAGCTCCGCTGCTGCTAGTAACGTAAACCTGGTCAACTGAAGGCTGGATATTCTCTTTGATCTGCCTTGAAAATTCTTTATTTAAATCTAAAACTTGGCGTTCTAACCAAAAAATTTCATGAATATGCCTAATTAACTTTCAATTATATAGGTCTTCAACGTGGTGCACTTCACCCGTGGTCATATCATAAAAATGTGATCAATCAAAATTTGAATCTTTATCTTTTGCAAACCATTGTGCATTATAAAGTTGTTTCAATTTTTTCAAATCTTGCTCACCTAGAACATTTAATACTTTTTGAATAAACTTTTCTTTTCTTAAAAAAAACTCAACGTTTTTTGATTTACCATATACTGTAGGGTCATAAACAATTTCATCAATATTAGCAGGGTCATGAAGTGCTTTAAGGGTATCGTAAGTAGTAACAATATTACCATCTTTATCAATTTCTTCACCTCATCCACCAACAAATCAAGTACTTCCATCTACAGGTAAATTTTCATAATCTTCTTCTACAACATAACTTTCACAGATTTTATTTATTTTACTTTTAATGTTATCACTAGTGTTAAATTCCTCAAATTTTACAGGAAAAACAACTAAAGCGAACATCGATCCTAATTTTCACTTAAAATTAGTAAAACAACTAATTATTTTTTTTTTATTTTTTGCAACAAACATAATACCAACAACAACAACAATGGTTAATATACTTACAATTATATCAACCATACTTACACTTTCTAACTGTATTTCGAACATGCCTATTAAAGGCACGCTTAAGTAACTACGCGAACTCCATTTTTTTAAAACAAAAACTTTATTTTTATTGAATTCAAATAAAAAATGCATATAAAACACAGACATACTATCAATTAGAAACCTTAATTCTTTATACACACTAGAACTAAAAATAAAAGTTAAATACTTTGAAGACCTTAATTCAAATGACTCCATAGATTTTTTATTTACATGAGGAGATCTTAATAACCTCAACTTAACTACTTTTCTTGGTAACCTTAATGTACCAAATAAATTAATAAACATTTCCACTCTATTATAAATATAAGTTAAAAAATTCGATTGAAAAAATTTTAGAGTAACGCACCAAGATGCAAAATTATTTATATTTTTATATCTTACGTATTTAGCCATGGATTAGAGAAAGTGAAGTATCTATACTCTTGTACTAAAGATACTGGTGCGTACTCAATTAATTGACGGGTGTCATCATAAAAGACTTCGAAATACCCGGTTAAAGGAAAATCTTTACGTAAAGGGTGACCTTCAAAACTATAATCAGTCACTATACGTCTTAGATCTGGATGACCTTCAAAAAAAATACCAAAAAGGTCTCAAACTTCACGCTCGTACCATGAAGCCCCTTTATAAACAGAAGAAATAGATGGCAATACACTTAACTCACCCACGCTTACTAATATATTCATACGAGAATTATAAGCGATACTTAATAGTTGGTAAATAACATCAAAACGTTTATTTCTACCAGGGTAATCAATAGCGATAATATCAGAAAGAACCTTAAATTGGGTTCAAGTATGAATTTTAACAAATTTAAAAAACTCTAACAAAAAATTTCTACTAATATTGACCTCAATTTCATTCGTTTCTATATAAATTTTACAAATTGTTCGAGGAATCATTAGTATAAGTAGATCCAAAAAAAATGAATATACTTTATAACTAAGAGGCAATACGCTAATGGGAGCTTTACTATTCGTTAATAATATATTATATTCCAATAATAATAAACTAACGTAGACTAACTTTTATGACTAACTTTTATATTATTTAAATACAAACAGTATAATTTTTGATTTTGCAACTATATACTTTTATAAAGTAATAACGAAAATTGTTATTATTAACTAAGTATACACTAAAAATCAGAAAAAACAAATGAGGATTAGAAAAACATAGTTAAGTTGGGAAGTTCAACCACGACCATTTAAGTTACCGGAGATACCCGAGTTTTTTCCCCCTACTCGAATAATGCAGACGTAACCTAAATTAAATTAAAATATGAAACTTTTAATATAGTCTAAGACTTTTTATACTTACTTACATAATATAAAAAAAGTATATAAAAAACCTTCTTCCAGTAGGCTTGGAAAGATTCGAACTTTCGACAACATACTTATCAAACATGCACTCTACCCCTGAGTTACAAGCCCCTGTATCAACTAAAATTTAATATTTAAAATAAGCAATAAATAACTATTGCTCTATATAGTAAAAAGAATAGAACTTTTTAATTATCTTTCTAGGAAATAAAATTAATCGTGAGTTTCCCGTGATTAATATATATATATAAAATACCCTCTATGGGATTCGAACCCATGTTGTTGCATTGAAAAAGCAGTGTCCTAACCCCTAGACGAAGAGAGCTACATTTTATACCGAAAAACTTAAAAATACTTCTTATTTAACTTGAATATCTTTAAATAATAATAAAATATCTTTATTATCTTTTAAAGTTAAGCCCGATTCATATAAAAAAGTACCATAATCAGAGTTAACAGGTAAACCATCAAATAATAATAATAAACCGGCATAAAATAATAATAAACCAAAAGTAACAGGTAAAAATATTTTCCAACCAATACTCATTAATTGATTATAACGATATCTTGGCAAAGTAGCACGAACCCATACATATGAAAAAGCAATAAAAGTAATTTTAATAAAAAACCAAAAACTTTCTACAATTTCAAAGTGTAAAATAACAGGAGGTAACCAACCACCAAAAAAAAAAATAACCATAATTGCAGCCATTAACAACATACTTGAATACTCACCTAAAAAGAACATAGCAAAAATAATAGATGAATACTCCGTATTATAACCAGAAACTAGTTCTGCTTCTGCCTCAGGTAAGTCAAAAGGAGCTCTATTTGTTTCAGCTAACATAGACACAAAAAAAATAATAACTAATGGAAATAATGGAAAACAATACCAAACAGTATCTTGCTTAAACACAATTTCACGTAAATTGTAAGTTCCGGAAAATAAAGCAACGATAACCATAATAAAACCTAAAGAAACTTCATATGAAATCATTTGAGCCGCTGAACGTAAACCACCTAAAAAAGCATACTTAGAGTTACTTGACCAACCCGCTAATAATACACCGTAAACACCTAACGATGAAACAGCAAACACATATAGTGCAGATAGTTTAGGATCAGCAAAAACGACATCTGAAGACCAAGGTATAACACACCAGCCCATTAAACTCATTAAAAATGTATATAATGGAGAACCAATAAAAATTTTAATACTAGCACGTCTCGGTACAATAATTTCTTTAGCTAATAATTTTAAACCATCAGCTAAAGGCTGTAATAAACCCCAAAAACCTACTACATTAGGACCTTTACGACGTTGCATAGATGCCATAGCTTTACGCTCTAATAAAGTAAAGTAAGCTACAGCAATTAATAAACCAATAATTAAAAAAAGACTAGATAAAACATAATGTAAAATAAAACTAATTAAATAATTAAAATTATTTTCTTTTTCTAGTAATTCTAAAATGATATAATTATTTAAAAATTCTTTATTAAGCTCTAAACTTGTGATTAACTCTTGTAACATAGATTTATTAATTACTTTGGTAGAGTATAAAGAAAGTAACTCTTCATACTCAAATTTAAACATTTCTAAATCAATATAATCATAATTTTCAACTTTGATAACATTAATAAAGTTATCTTTTGAATAAAATGAATTAAAACTTAATAAACTTCTTTTCTTTTCTAAACTGTTAGATAACCAACCAATATATGAAAAACCACTAATAACAAATAAAAAACTATAAATAATTTTTTTAATACTTAATTTTTTTAAAAACATATATAAATATGAAATAATAAAAACATACTTACTTACTAGCTACCCCACCAATAAATAGATATAAATAAGAATAACCAAACAACATCAACAAAATGCCAATACCAAGCAGCAGCCTCAAACCCAAAATGGTGAGTATTGGTAAAATGATAGTTTAAATGTCTCCATAAACAAACAGCTATAAATAAAGTACCTATTATAACATGAAAACCATGAAAACCTGTAGCTAAATAAAAGACAGAACCGTAAACAGTATCTTTAATAGTAAAAAAAGCGTGAGCGTACTCATAAGCTTGAAATACTGAAAAAATACCACCTAAAGTTACAGTTAATAATAAACCATCAGTAACTTCAGAACGGTTACCTGCAACTAAAGCATGGTGAGCCCAAGTAATACTTGCACCTGAAGTTAATAAAATAATCGTATTTAATAATGGAATTTTCCAAGGATCAAAAGGTATTATACCCTTAGGTGGCCATACAGCACCAATCTCAATGTTAGGAGATAAACTAGAGTGAAAAAATGCCCAAAATAAACCAAAAAAAAACATTACTTCAGAAACAATAAATAAGATCATACCGTAACGTAAACCACGTTGTACCATTTTAGTATGATGACCTTCATAAGTACCTTCTACAATAACATCCCAAAACCAAGCGCCCATAATAACAATAAAAAATAAACTCATAATTTTGTGAATAAAAATAGTTGCCGAACAAGATACAAATGACTCTAAAAACATAGTAATTAAGCTACTTTTACAAATAAATGCTAAAAAAGCCGAATCACTTGACGCAGATAATTGACCAGCTAATTCTAATTTACCATGATTCATACCATAAGTTACAAAAACTAAGATGAAATATAATAAATTAAATGAAAATAACATAGGCCAACCACTAGGTTTTACTAGATGAAAAGGGTGTTTTAATTTTAAATTAGTCCATAATTGATTTCTTTGTATAATATCCATAAACTATAAATAATTATATATTAAAATTCATTTAAGCTTAATTTTTTACCTTTTACAGCAACTTCCATAGCACTTAAAGTCCAAACATTACCTTGCCAAATATTATTTTTCGCATACTGTTTACTAGTAAAAATGTCATATAAGTTAAAGAAAAATAAAATAGTAGCAACAACAGAAACCCAAGAACCATAAGAAGCAATTGCATTCCAACCAGCGAAAAAATCAGGATAATCTGGAATTCTACGAGGCATACCAGATAAACCTAAAAAGTGCATAGGAAAAAAAGTAATATTAACACCTATGAAAAACACCCAGAAATGTAACTCACCTAAAACATCATCAAACTCTACACCAATGATTTTACCAATCCAGTAATACATACCACCAAATACGGCAAATACAGCACCCATGGATAACACATAATGAAAGTGACCTACAACATAATAAGTATCATGAAAAGCAATATCTAAACCAGCATTTGCTAATACTACACCAGTTAAACCACCGATAGTAAATAAAAAAATAAAACCTAAAGCAAAGTAAAACGGAGTTCTTAAAATTAAGAAACCTTCCCACATTGTAGCAAACCAACTAAAAATTTTAATACCTGTAGGTACTGCAATAATCATAGTCGCTGCAGTAAAATAAGCACGAGTATCAACATCTAAACCAACAGTATACATATGGTGAGCCCAAACAATAAAACCTAATATACCAATAGATAACATAGCATAAACCATACCTAAATAACCAAAAACATTTTTATGTGAAAAAGTAGATACAA
>JAYJMJ010089326.1:0-19113 GCA_036873875.1 Laminaria ephemera | reverse complement strand
CTCCTGTCCTGTCCCGAGACTTTCGTCCGAGTCTCTTGTCACATCACTCGGCCGCTGTAGTTTACTAGTGAGAACACCCTGCTAACCCAGAGAGAAGTGGGCCCATAACCCGCCAGCGGCTTTGAACTAGGAATCTTAGTTCTTCTAATAGGAATTGTGCAGACAATAGGCTTCTGTTATATAACGAACCAATATGAATTGCGAGGGCAATATATATTTGGTTTGATCAATTAACTGTTCTGTCCCTTAAATAGGTTCCTGCTCCACAATAGACTATTGATTGTACAACAAATAATATTCCGGATACCTATTAACTGGACATGATCGAGCAAGTGGTTTAACGATTGTCAAATTAATATAAATAATTAATCTTTTTTAGCAATTTGTGTCTTGTAGGAACCGTTCGGGCGGTTCGACGTATCTTTGTAGGTTTCTGCTGCTGCTGTGATTCACCAATCATGTTCTTCGGACAATTCGCTGTTGACAAGTGGCCAAAATCGGGTATACCCGGTGCCTTTGTGGCCGAAATCGGGTACCTTTCTCTTTCTTCATCAGTGACCGCAACGACCCCAGAACGCCATCTATCTCTTTGGCCAACGCCGGCCACCACCTGACGCTGGCCACATTTCCGCCGGGTACACCCGAGTTTGGCTACTCAACCCCAAAAAGGTATCCGGTTCTTATACCCCCCTACCCGAAAATGGCCGGGCTGTTCGTCCACATACTCTATGATACGGTCGTAGGTCCTACTCCGATCACGTATATATCTCCAAGGATTTATCTCGAGAAGAAATCAGATTTTTCTCTGTACTGCTGTACCGGTCGGTATAGACTAAAGTTGGAGCAGCACGAGCACAACCACAATAAGACACACGAAGACACCTCGTACCAGAAATAAATCATGTGTAAACATGAAACATACCACGCTACCCGCTACCCGTTACTACTGTACTCAGGGTTGTGAACCGAAAATGAAAATGGCTCGGTCGGTTACGGTTTTTCCCGAAAAAGACGGTCGGTTTCGTTAGATTTTTTTTAAAAACCGAAAAAAACGAAATCGAAACCGAATAATTCTCGGTCGGTTTTTCGGTCGGTTTTTCGGCGAAATCAGCTAAACGGTCAGCTCATTTCGAAGGGTCCGGTCTTCGTGTATGTGGTCTTCCTCCGTACATGTCGCTGCTGCGCCAGACGGTACAGGCTGACGTATTTGCATTACGATCTACAGCAAGCGGAAGCTACAAGCTACAAACACAGCATTATTTACAATAAGTGAAGCAGGATAATAGCGTACAGTTTACACCACTAGCAGGCGCTGGCAGCAGCAGGTCACTCAAGGGGGGGGCTGTGAGCTGTTAGGTGCAGATTTGGGGTGTGAGCATCAATTGCCATTTTCACTATTTTTAGTCTGGGTATTATTGCTGACAACCTCCACCTTGTCCTTTGAAACGGAATTCTCCACCTCCACCACCCCCTTCTCTGCACTCGCCTCCGAGTTAGCACTGCCGCCTGCACTGGACATGATTGTCCCTCGCAGTCTCGCAGCTCGCAGCGCACTGTGCTCTGTGTGCCTGCGCGACTACTGCTGTTCTGCTGCTGTGTGCCGTGCTGCTGTGTTGTGGGCTGGTGTATCCGTACATAACGGGGTTTCCATACAGATACGTAGGCGTTATTGATGTAGGGGAAAGGGAGGCAAAGACCGAGCGAAACAAACCGTTCGGTTTATCGGTTTCGGTTGCTTGTTGGCAACCGAAAAACCGACCTTAAAAACCTCTGTTTTCGGTTGCAAAATCCGACCGAAAAAAAGACCGAAACCCACTTTCGGTTTACGGTTAACAACCCGGACTGTACTGTGCCACAGAACTTTACATATTAACTATGTTGTCCCGAATCGATGTCCGCTCTCGTATATACGTGATCGGAGTAGGACCTACGACCGTATCATAGAGTATGTGGTCGAACAGCCAGGCCATTTTCGGGTATGGGGTGTAAGAATCAAGTACCGTTTGGGGGTTGAGTAGCCAAAATCGGGTGTTGTACCCGGCGGAACTGTGGCCAGCGTCGGGTGGAGGCCGGCGCTGGCCAATGCGATGGCGTCCTGAGGTCGTTGCGGTCACTGAAAGAGAAAGGTACCCGATTTCGGCCACAAAGGCACCGGGTATACCCGGTTTTGGCCACTTGTCGTCGTTGTTGGTCTCTTCTACTTAGTACAGCAGTAATTTTGCAGAAAATAGGCTTCTGGTGTTACATGAAATGCAAGGGCGATATTTCTGGATATATTTATTGTTGTCTGTTCAAAAGGTTCCTGCTCTGGTCTAGTGAGGCGGGTTTTCTCTGGTACAATATATTTGGACCTACTCGTCCGCTAACCAAGAACGTCCAGAAAGACCTCTTGGTTGAAACGTTCGTAGTGCGGAAAGGAGGGTTCTGATTCCGCGATAGATGCCAAACAGACAGGCTTTTACCATGCGGCAGATGACGATAATACTGGGACAGCTTGACCTTCGATGCCTTGCCGTCGGAGACCTCTTCGCGCATGTCCTCAAGGCGAATCTACGAAAGAAAGCATGTCGGCACGTATCGTGTGTTTTGTTAATGGACGCGACGACAGTTTATAACATTGACACGGAGGTGACAAGAGTAACAAATACCTCTCTTCCTACAGCAGATTTTTCATTGTGAAATATACACCTTGCATGTAAGCAAAGACCATCGCACCGCTTTGGAGTTATTCACCAGTCTAGCAAGAGGGCGCCGAATCATGATTTCTTGAACCATACGCCGAATAATTTTGCATGGACACCCTCTACCGAGTACCGGGAAGCGGGTGCATGCCAACTTCCCCTTGCTCGACGCCTCAACCCTTTTACAACTACGTTCTGTTAATAGTCTGTCCCCCAAACGGGTGTGAGTACAGTTCCTAAACGAGTTGAAAGGCAATATGCAAAACTGTTAAACGAGTACCGTATAGAGCGCCACCCCACCCAACTAAAATATTATACCCTGGTTTGTAACTCTGAGATAACTTTACACAGTTTTGTACAAAATACGTTCATTTGTTCGTCAAATATAGCCGAAAGTACGCTTATTATTTGTTCGTCAAATATAGCCGAAAGTACGCTTATTATTTGTTCGTCTACTATGGCCGTTAAAATTGGAGCCACATTTGATGTCGGTAAAAGTTGGGCTTGCCTTCTCAGTCGAAGGACGGCAGCGCAATACTTCGTTGCATATAGAGAAGAGCCCCTTCGTGTTGACACTACAGAGGGTTTTTTTTATAAGTATACCGAAAAACAGGATCGCCGTGCCAAACGAAGGGGCGGCGCCGGGGCACAACCCGACCGCCAACAACAGCCGACGCGTGAACGCTCTAAAGCAAAGGCGCTAAAATCTGGTTGAGGAATTGTAGACAGTTGAGGTAGTTTGTAGTGATTGGAGAGCATACTACGCCAACCTTAAAATGAGAGACAACTATTTTTGTTTAGATACCCCAGACGGAGAAGGCGGGGGGGGGTAGTTAAGTGTCATATGTTCGAATCCCTGGGGTGTCCTCGTATCTTGAGTCGTTGAAGTTACATGCATTCAGTCACGTGACCTAAACACACCTATCATGAGAACAAACTATTACCTTGGCTGCAGGCAACTTGTTGTGGCGCTCCACGACTTTCTTGCATTGGTCCAACAAGTCGCGGCACAAACGGTTCTTCGACTGGGTGGCCGCCTGTGACATCCCGGCCCCGTCCGTCGTCACGCGGTTAAGTAGGTGAAGGATGCACCACTCCCACTTGCAAGCGGATCCAACCCCGCTCATTACATCCGGTCCAGTGTCCGTTACAGCACTAGCAAGGTCGTCCATCGTCATCCCAAACTGGCCCAAGAGTTGCTTCAGCCACTTTAGAACTATCTCGCCCGTGACCTTCTTTCCGATTGAGGGTGGCGGTCTCAAAAGGTCCACGGCTAGTAGGTGCGATTTGACGTTCATCTTCCCGTCCAGGAGGAAAATGCGCACAACTACCGACGAGGTAAATATGTTTCGTATCTATTAATGGAGGCGGGGGGGGGTACCGCTGAAATAGTATGAAATACATTCAATCAATTTTTACGAGACGATATAAATAGAAGTGTGCTTGGGCAGGAGGTTGGATGAAATTATATAGTTATTGAATTGAGTTTGTGTGAATTAATTAATTGATTATTTTTAGGGGACGATTTTCAAACACCTCGGACCGGCCCGGCCCGGCCTATCACTACTTTCAGGTTGGCCCGGCCCGGCCTGGCCAAGCCCACCGGTCCAAGAAAAGCCCTGGCCGGCGCTGGTGGGCCGGCCCGGCCTGGCCCATCAATTGTCGAGATGATAGGCCGCGGCCCGCCCCGGCCCATCAAGTTTTTGGATGGGTGGACTGCGGCCCAGCCCATCAAATTTCTTGGTGCTGGGCTGCGGCCCGGACCGGCCTAGCAAACTTAAACAATTGTTGGCCCGTCACGGCTTGGCCCATCAAATTGTTACAATTATCGGCCGGCCCGGCCCGGTCCATCGGATGTTTCCCGACAATTGGGCCGTGACAAGCTCTACAATTTATGTGGGACCGCTATATGGTTGATATCGTTTTGATTATATCTCGAGTCGAAAGTTTGTGGCTCACGAACTATACCTAAGAACACTTAGCAACTGCGCGATACGCTTTTCGGGCGCGTTTATTCTATGCTTTTCAAAAGGGTTGACATAATATTGTTCAAACACGTCAGCTGTGAGTACGACAAATTTAGCGGTTGATCGTACTAGGTATGTCATACGTAATGCGGTGGAATAATATACTTAGGTTTTACAGTTTCAGATGAAGCGGAACTTCCTTTAATAATGCCGTGGGACCACTATATTACTTCGAGATCAGCATTGATGTGGATTACCGCACAAAAAGACAAGAGCCCAGTGATTCTGCAGAAAACGACAGGCCAGTAGCTCAGACTCGAAGTCTAGAATTCATAGGCATTCGTTTGTCCCATGGTTTAATACAAAAATACATTTCTTGTTCAAGTCGTATGACACCAAGTGCATCATCATCGGCAAGAATATCCACCAGCTCCGTCGTCAGCCTCTGCAAAACGCCATTTCGGGGACACGCCACGCGATGCTTGATGGAAACTGAAAAACAGAAACCCATACTTCCGGCTTAACATCCATCTACGCGACTTGCTGCCGATCGATCAAGTGTACAACAGCCAGTACACGACAGGCTCACGAAAATGTAAAAATGCCTTAAGGGCACAAGCGTGCTCAGCGGCCAGCGCTACACCGAATCCAGGCTCACGAAAATGAATAAAACACCTCAAGAGAACAAGCGTGCTCAGCGGCCAGCTCTACACTGAATTCTACCAGATACCGTATTTACTAACCATCGCTCAAGGCTGCCCAAAGTTGGTGTCACAATAATGTTTCAAGCCTTGCTCAGAGTAGATGGTTTTGTTGGCGTGCTGATATTTTTGCGGGCGTGCCTATGTGCCAACAACTACACCTGGTATTCCATACTGGTATATATTCGGGGTAGTTATTAACTGCTATAATTATGCGCTCGAAAAAAACTCCTGTCGGTCGTCATTGTCCTGCGTATCGCTTCCTATTGATACTGCAGTTTTCTGGGATTTTTTCCTATATTTTTGTTTAGTTACGTACAACCGTCTGTGGTTCGGAGCAAGCGTGGCGGGAATCAAGCCCCGCTTGTACCTGGTAGAATACGTAATTCCGATTATCTACGAAGTTATTCTTGGGGATCTAATTGCTAAATATAACACGTACTATACATATGGTACCGAGTATATTTACTGTATTTCAGAATAGGTCGTCTGTCGTCTATACATATTCCTTGGTGGTACATTTTTGTCGTTTTTCAAGAATAGCAGACGTTGTCATCATGGTGCATGTGCGAGCTTTATTCCTCGCGTGTGCTTCAAGTGAGCAGCACAAACCACGAACCCCAGCAATCGTCAGGTCTGGGCTGGACCTCTGCTGACTTACTGCAACACTTCCAGTGGGCTTGACTCTGCTGTCAGATTTCGCGCGATCGAAGTATCCCACCGTATCGACGACATCACAGTTGACGTTTTGATAAATTTGTATTACTCGTAAAAACGAGATGGGCAACCAAACAGACATTTCATTTGTTCAGCACTCAACGAATAACGTTTCGCCAGACACCTTGATTGTCCAAAGATCGACGTTGACGTGGGCGATCGGGATGGCTGCAGCGCGGATCGTCTTTAGCGTTGAAGCAGCGAAGCTTTGACAAGTAGCAGCATAAATCTCCGTCAGAATTTTCCTCACCTGCGACGAAGTTAAGAGCGCGAAAATGTCACGACTACTAGGGTTAAAACATTTTCACGTACTCTCTGGTGTACGACATCTGGCCGGCGTTTGTGCCAGTATACGGTTATATATATCCTTATATACATACGAAGTGGTATTATATACACAGGACAAACATAGCAATTGGTAAAATATACCAGGTATCTGGTATAATAAGATACCTACCTGCAGTATGTTACAACTGTCTCAAGCGGTGCACCAGCGCTGGGTTAGTCTCCAGAAGATATTGTTTGGCGTACTTTCCCATTGGGAGATCCTTGAGATGTTCTGCCTCATGGAACGAAAGAGTGCGTTTCCTCTGGCAGGCAAGAAGGACGAGGTACGACGGAACGCAGAGTGGTTTAATTAGGTAGGTGTCGAATTGGTCTGGCAATTGCAGCGATGGCAAATCATGTCGGCAGTAAACGGCACTGAACTGGTGTTTATATACCCATTATTGAGAGGGAATGCGGGTTACTATTGATGACAGCAAAAAAAAGGTACTCCTTTTTAGTTGCCTGAAGCAGATTCTATGTCTGCCGACCAGAGACTCGTCTATTCTGTACGATCCTCCAAATGATCAACCAACGCGGAGTGTCGACGAAAGGCCGCATTATTCTGTTGCGAGTACACTGGTATACCAGGTATACAGTTATAGCTTGCCTTCCCAGACCCTGCCAAACACCGTCTCTACTAAAACTGCCCTGGGCTGCGATTTTTGCAGTACGTTTTGAGCTTTTAAATGTATCGTTTGTCACGATACCCACTACCGGTATACACTCCGAATAGCAGAAACCATTCCAGACAATAAAGGGCACATTTGGCTGTTAGCCGATGACAACTTCTGCTTGTCTTATACTTGCGTACCAAATGTGGTGTATTTGTGTTTTTCATGTAGCCGTGGCGTTCTTCACAACTACCATTGCGCTTCCGGCTGACGGGACAGGTGGAAGAGGTCTACAGCATCGTGTACGAGGTGAAGACTGTCATCAAGGCCTGCCAGATGACTGGCCAGCCCACGGGGCCGGACGGCATGCAACGACTCGTCGTCCTGATGACAGACACCCTCGAACCGACGTCTCCTTTGTCGGTCAAGCATGTGCCACCACTCCGAACGAAGGGTGACTGCAACCTTCGGATGACCGAAAGCCAGAACACCTGACCCCGACCGGCACAGCTACCCGTTTGGCCTTCCACACGGCAATCGCAAAACGTGTAGTAGACCAGCGCTACGGGAACGGGCTCAACAGGTACAACCACCTCTTCGACATCGCGATGCTCTTGAACCCGATAGGCCGGTCCGTCAAATACCTATATCCTTGATGAGGACATACACAACCCGTAACACGCGCGATCGGAGTATCACACACAGCTTGCAAATATGAGTTTCGACGAAATCCTGGATCTCACAGCTGTAGTGTATTTTTAAAATTTGTATTAAAATGCCTTAATCGTATCAATACTTCCACTATCGGGAAGACCGGAAACTACTGTATGTCGCGGACGCATCGGTGGTGAAGGAAAGGGTCGTAAACCAGTTCATCGACCTCGTCGATGAAGCAGTTTAGGATAGTTTGGCTTCAGAGGAAGAATAGGGGGCGGATTGCGAAGCATCGACGGCAAAGCGGCTACAGGGGCCTAAAGACGGTGACTCGACGAAGCCTCTGAAGATGGAACAGTTGAAGAATGTCGGCATGTTTGACAGCAATGACGCAAGCGAGGACGGCGACTCCACCTCTCCTCCTCAACTTTCTCCGGGCGAAGAAGCGAAAGGCCTCGTTAAGAAATTTGTTTGCAGCCAAGGTGGGAACAAGTACTGTTGCGCGCGTAAGCTATATTTGAAACCTAAGTGTTCCATGGCTAGACCAGTGTTTTGGGGAGAACCTGCAATGAGCAAGGTTCTCACGTGGTATAAACGCACCGCGACATACTTGTTGGGATTCGGTAGCACACGGTGCTGTTTTCACTTCTGGGAATCGAACCCCTTGCGATGCGATGCGTTGTGTCACCATTTACAAAGTAGTACAAGGCATTGCGACGACGCGGTGCGGGGTACATTTTTGAACATGTTGCGGTACGATTCTGCTCTCCTTTCGGCGTAACACGAATATAATCTTTGTTCACGATGTACCGTAGGTTAAAACCGTGCAGGCCTTGAAACACTTGCCGTCCGAGACACTCACATCTTTGCTAACTGACGGCACGTCTTATAACGTACCGGTCGTCAGATAGAAGACCCCGCCATCCACCTCATGCAATAAGCAGTACACGTGTTGCAAGCGGTACAATATAGCAAGATCTACATTTAAAATAGATACTATTAATCTTACATTTTACCATGGTACTTTCAGGCCTGGTACTTGATCAGTAGACTCGAAGAATCTGGAGCACTGATCGTCGAGCGGGCCGTATAATTCTGTGCATTGCACACCGTTCGGCCAGACGCGCGAGGCAGTAATCACCTGTCTTCTTCTACGCACGAGCTAGTTTGGAGAATACTACGGAGAGAAAAATGTAAACACCACCGCACCGCACTGAACTAGGCGCACAGCATTCAAAATCTTTGCGAGAGAGTACTTGATCTGAGGGCCTTCAACACTCGTTGTGTTCTTGTAGTAGTGATATTTAGACAAGCTTCTAATGTTTAAAACAGCCTTGTCTCATTTGACCAATGAATACAGCGAAATTGCGCAATGTTAGTAGCATGTCCATTTCTGGTATCACCTCTTTATAATATCGTCGCCTTACTCCACTGGTTCATCCCTCGCTCGTTGGGTTTGTTTCACGCAGATTCCCAAGGAATTTCTGGCGGGGCCGAGTGCCATCAAAACGTGTGGGTACTGGCGTCATGATGGAAACTCCCTTACCTCTGAACTGGGAAGTGTCGCGCAATCCGTGTTGGGAGCTCCTGCCTCTGCGGCAGTGCTCGAGCGCGACTTCTGCGTCGCCGGCCAAGTTCTTTCAAGACAACGGGGCTCTTTAGACCCGGCGTTTGTTGAAATGTTGCTCGTTTTGAGAGCTGGCATCGACTCCATTCCGCGCGACATTCCGAAGCTCATGGTGGATCAAGCGGGAGCCGCTATTCCTAACAGGTTTCGGATTTTGTGCGTGTGTGCAGAGGACGAGGATGACCCCACGGACGCGTCGGAAGCGGAGGACAGTGACGAAGAATGTCATAGTTTGGGAACGACGTCCAAAGGCGCGTCGGATAGTGCACGCGATTGTAGCGAGCTCTCGGGTAGTGCAGGTGACGGTGACGGGTCCGTGGGTACATTATGCGACAATAGAAAGGTCTCTAGCAGTGCAGGCGGCGGGAAAGCGGCTTCGGATAGTGCAGGCGGCTTTAGAGATGGTGGGAGGTCCTGCGTAGACCCGTAATGCCAGTTCAAATCCACTTTGATTTGTGGCACTTACCGGTGCGTAGGGTGTGATGGCCACATGCATGCCTTTTGCGGGGTCGGGGTGGGGGCCGAAGGCTACGGCCAGAAGCGCACCTGCGGGAGTTGTGTTGGTTCTAGAGTTGCAAACGCGGTGTCTGTAGATTAATGCAGTCGTTTTGATGGTAACTCTTGGATCTAAAATGCCCACGGTTATGGCATAATTATATACGCTCATTTCTTGTTTCGCGACGTTATCGATGTTCGTTGCGCCAAGTGATTGTTGACATAGTTTCGTCTGCACTCATCGCACATTCAAGATGGACGCAAATATAATATAGAACGCAGTGTAATATGTAGACGACCGTTAAAGATTCAAGCTCCGTACAGCGCAAGAATATCGCTGCCGAGTATATGTAGCATTCAGCCACGATCCAGAATGGCCTTTTATAGCTGATAAACATATAGCACTCTGGGCCGGAATACAATGAACGTTATTGCATTAATATGAATAAAAAACGTTCCTTACATTTCCTCCCAGGTTAACGGTCCTTAAATTTCCGCCCAGCGTGGTATTTGAGAAGATTTAGATGGAACAGGCGGAGAATGTAATTAAAGGACTTATTATGACATGATATTAATAGATAATTGCTTTGGTCAACCGAACACAATTTCTTCTTTTAGAAATGTTTTGAGTGATCGACGTTCAAGCTTATGAACATTATCGGATGGTACACACTAATATTAGTAGGTTGAGAATGTGGGTATCCAATGGACGCAGGCACAAAATACAAAATTTTGTCTTCCTGGCTTGGTGTACCTGTCTGTCTGTTGGCCTTCCTTAACAGCTATTTGTCACTACTTTGGTCGGCGTCAATTCCAATTAGTTGGCTTGGCCTAAAATCAAATCCCTGAACAAGTCCAATTAATTGGTCCGCCCCTAAATCAATTGTCTGGACAATTCCAGTTAGCCGACTTGACCCGAAATCGTGTGTCTGGACAATTCCAATTAGCCGACTTGGCCCGAAATCAATTGTCTGGACAATTTCATTTAATTGGTCGGCCCCTAAATCAATTGTCTGGACAATTCCAGTTATCCGACTTGGCCCTAAATCCATTGCCTGGACAATTTCAATTATTAATTAATTGGCTCGGCCCTAAATCGATTGCCTGGACAATTCCAATTAACTGACTTGGTCCGGAGTCCATTGTCTGGACAATTCCAATTAATTGGCTCGACCCTAAATCAATTGTCCGGGCAATTCCAATTAGCTGACGCGGTCCGGAGTCCATTGTCTGGACAATTCCGATTATTTGGCTCGACCCTAAGTCAATTGTCCGGACAATTCCAATTAGCTGACTTGGTCCGAAGTCCATTGTCTGTACAATTCCAATTATTTGGCTCGACCCTAAATCAATTGTCTGGACAATTCCAATTAGGTGACTTGGTCCGAAATCAATTGCCCGGACAATTCCAATTAACAGACCTGGCCTCAAATCTATTGTAGAACCAATACTTTATTATAATAGGAATTGTCCAGGATGTACTTATATTTAGAAAAAAGTGAAAAATACACATCAGCTGTAAGATCGAAAAATTCATACACCTGGTATACATTACGAGGTACCTTGGTACACAATTCGTACCAGGTATGAATGACGAATATAGGGAGAAGTTTCTCTGCTGTCTGGTTTGCTTTTGTACTCGTATTTTTTCGTTCTTCTATATTTTCTTTGTTTCACTCAATTTCACCTTTGTTTCTGGATACTTCTTCGCTACATACCATTAATACGCCTATGTATGAATACCCCTTAGCGTGCCTTTTCTTTTTATTACGTCTGTTTCATTCTGTGATATTTTGCTACTGTTCTGTTTCTCCCTTGCGAATTGTCTGGTGTGCTGTCTTGTGTATGGTATTAGCGAGGAATACAATTCCGGATGTTATCCTCCCCCTGGTCTGCCGCGACCTCGGGGTGGGCCGACATCTTCCAAGACCTGCCGCCCTAGAGAAAACCATACAGGCATCTGCTCGGCTTTGGTAGCGGGGGGAACCTGGCGCGGTCTGGTTGGTGATTCCTTCACTATAAAGCCCAAGTTAGGTAGTTGTGATGCGACATATTTTAAACCCAGACGCCGAGGGGTTTACTTCTCGACGTGTCGAACGGGGGCTTCGCCACAGCAGAGAGCGCTTTGGATCAGGTCCAAGCGGTCAGTTCGAGTTGGATGGGGCGGGTGCACCCGACCGACATAAATCAGGGCACGTGCCGGACTAGGAATCAGAGGGCCACATCGGTGGATAGAAAAGTTCGAAAAAAATTAGAGTTGAAAAGGCGGGGGCCGGCTGAACGACGTTTGGTTCGAAAATCGGAGCGGGAGGCCCGCGCGAGGTAGAAGGAGGCACTTGTGGTAGTAGCTACCTACATTGTGCGCATCCTGGCTGTGAAGGGAAGGAACGGGTATGGGCGCGACGAATTTTTACTGGCAAAGGTCCAACAACTTGACAAGCTCAAAAAGGCGAAGCTAAAACGTCCTCCGGTGAGTCCTTCAATTCCAGCGTCGTGCTGACCACACCAACCCCGAAGCTCGTACTTTAAGACCCTCAACAATACGACCTGCGAGAGCATCGAAATGACCTTACGGAAACGGCGGCTATTCTTCGCGGGGGAAATTATACGGCAAAACAAGGGGCGATTACCCAGTCGAACGATATTTGCGCAGATAGTCGGTGGGGAAAACCCGGGACCAGGTGCTCCACCGAACAACTGGCTCAGAACCCCGAGAGACAACCACGCCGTTTTTCGATCCACCGAAGGTTTCACGGAAGAATCCCTACGGTAATTTGGGGTTGAGACGGTACTGTGAGTCCATGTAGCAAAGCAGCAGGCAAGTGGTACCTGGGGATCCTCGAAGCAGCCGAACAATTTGTGGCCAGGTGGCACGTAGAGGGGAAAATGAGCTCGGAGCGTAGCGCAGGCCGCATTCGTGGCGCCCATAGCCGAAGGGGGGGGGTAGGGAAACCGCGGTTAAAGAAAGCAAGGAGACGGCAGACAGGATAGCAAGGCACCAGACCAACTAACAGGTAGAACAAGTCTACGTACCTTCAAACTTCGGCGATTACCTCGTGTTTTGATTTTGTTTTGTTTTGTTTAGGATCGCCTGCTCCAAACCCCCCGGGGGGGCAGTGCCGGCCGATACTGCGATATTACCACCGCCGGTACGGTGGCTCTTGCTGAAGCAGTTTTCCCTCTCATCCCTTCTGTCCCTTTCTTGGTTTATTTCTCTGTTTCGCCCTTCCTGATTCCGTTTTGGGTACCATTGGGGATTATGGAGGAGATAATGTGGATATGGCCACCGCCGTCGTACGTAGATACCGAAAGTAGAGGACAGACCAGGCAGCAAAGCTCCTTACCCCTTAGAAGTTCCATTCGGAATCCAGTTTGGGTGCTGCCCTGACGTCAGCTGGGTGGTGCCATCTGCTTTGTTGCTGTGTTCTTGCTTGCTATATTTGTTTAGGTTCGTATTTTTTGTTTTTCTAAAACATTAATAATACACTACAGCTGTGAGTTCGAGGGTTTCGTCCAAACTCATCGTTGCAAGCTGTGTGTGATACTCCGATCGCTCGTGCCAAGGGGTATGTATCTCCTCATGAACGATTACAGGTCAGCGACTCCCATTAATACTAGTTAGCACCAGGGTCAACAGTGTGATACGAAGACGTCGGTCTTAATCAAGCTATGCACGGAAACTATAAACCTCTTAGAGGGGGACAAAATCTGACGGCTATGGAACGCAAAACCTGACTACTACTGTGGAACGCGTCAGCTTTATAGCAGGTATGTATACATTTAGTCTTTCTACGGTTGAAGGGACCGGGGGGAGAGAGGGGGGGGGGTTATACTGGGTACGGGGGCGATGATGGCGGTGTGGTCCCCACTGTCGTGAAAAACAGTAGTGAGCAAGTGATAGACCATGCGGCAATGCTCCTATTCACAAAGTAGGTGCATTCGAAAACCAGTATGGTTACTGCTTCCGACGTTGGTTGGGTGTCGTCATCTTCTTGTTGCTATTAATAGTTGCTGGGTGTCTCTTTTTGCCTTGTTTTCATTTTTGTCGTACCGTCTCGTTTCACTCAATTTTTGTTCTTCCTGGGTACCTCTTCCCTCCTCCCTGCGTTCCTTTTCCCCTCTTTCTCTCCTTTTTCTATTTTCCGCTATTGTTTGTTTTTCTGTCATCTTCTCTTTCTTCCTTGCAAATCTATTCCGGTGTGCTGGCTTGCATATGTTCCTCCCTCGTATTATTGCGGTTGGCATTGCATAGCCAAACCACTTTGTTTGATGTATTTGCAATGTGTATTTCTGTCTTGTAGTTCGTGACCACAGAGCTCTTGTCTCTAGGAGGCATGGGCACGGACACTGGTTGTGCTGGATGTAGATGGGTGGAACGGTCAGTTTGAATGTAAGGAACACACACACACACAACCGGTGTAACTGATACCTGGTACACAAAAGCATCTCGAATGCACGAGTTGCGGTTGATTTGGGAAAACACGACATGACATATAGTCTATACGTAGCTTTCAGCAGCAATCTGGGCCCTAACCCTAACGCTGGATCTATAGACCGCACCTGGGGTGTGCCTGTATCCGGACAATTTTTGAAATTCTGGAATTGCTACACTTTCACGGTCTTACCTCCTATGGGCAATTAAACTCTTTTGGCGCGGAGCGCCAAAAAATATCTAACAAGGATTCTGCTGTGTTCCCCGCAACGCACAATATACGAGACTACTACTTGCTGGTACGTTGGTCTGTCGTTCTTTTCTCCTTCGACGCGTGCTACGATAGAGGTAGCACTTTTCGGCTTTTTTTGTTTCTGAATGACGGGGCTCCTTAACCCCCAAAATCATCGGAATGTCATTCTCTTTTTGCAATATCACTTTTTCGTATACCTGGGCCATAGGTTTGTTCGTCGGGTTTGCACTTTCATTCTTCCCAAAATCAGTTTTTGGGTGAGAGGTTTAGAGCGCTCTTCAAGTGAGGAGCCCCGAGAAAAAAAACGATGCACCTCTATCGTAGCATGTGTCTTTCGTTTGTAGCATGTCAAGAGATGGTTGCATGAGTGCAACCGTACCTACATGGCGTTTGTGGGTGTCAACAATGTCGTCATTATCAGTTGTCAAGAGCATGTTGCCTGTGATTTGCGATTTGTTGTCACTTACACCACGTATGTGACTAGTTCGCGTGCGGACACCCAAAGAAAAGCTTAAAAAGATAATGAGAAGTACAAATTCATCCGCTATCTTCTTGAAGGTTCTCGAGTCACTGTACACGATTTACACGCTGTACGCGATTTATGTACAGGTGTCGCAAACTTTATCACCGCCAGCCTAGGCAGAAGACAGTGGCGCTTGCCCTACAACTGACACGCTCTGTAAGGCGCTCACCGTGGTACACCTACCCATATACGTACAATTCCCGAACAACCAGATGCGGTAAGTAAACTTATTACTCTCGACGTTGCCCGCACGCAGTACACGCCGCTATTTCTAGCTCGACGTGACAGATTGCGGTACCCGGGATGATCGCCATCCCCCGGCATTCGCACTGTCAGTCCAACTGTGGATCTCCTTCGGGCGTTGCACTTCACGGTCAACCTACTCTGGAACAGCAAGTAGTACCTGCTCGTCTCGATGCCAAGCGTTGCTCGTGGTGATCTTTGTATCGAATATACCTGCATGTATTGTGCACATACCCTGGTACGCTATATCAGGTACCAGGCACACAGTAGTGCTGGCAAACGCGGGTACGCTTGGTGGCGTTGGCAGCAGGATCCCTCTCTGGCGACAAATACTCTCCTACACCTAAATCATCTACTAACATCTGCTCCGGGAATTGGGATGTTGAATGCGCCTCAAGAAGTCAGGCACCAGTCCTGGAGCTCGCAGGACGTCAGTTGGTTAGAGGGTATCGCCTGCCAAACTACATATATCCCTTGCAAACCACAGCGTTGAAGTCGTTGGAAGCGTGGAGACGGCCATCGACCCTGTTATATGCGTAACTCCTGTGTTACCGACGACGGCATGCGGGATATGGGCGCATGTGTTAGGTCAATCGAACTAGAGTGCCAGGGAGCATAAAGAGGCAAAGGCGTAGAATTCAAACTGTATACACAAACCGAACCGATTCTACTCATGTGTTCCAGCATCCAACATTGTCACAAAAATGCTGCCGTTCTGTTTCACCCTTTCTGGTATGTCAATCTATTTACTGTAGCCATCATCCTGAAAATCACAACCTAGGCGGTGTGTCCCACTTCCATATGCACGACAGTCTCGCTCTATTTCAAAGACCAGGGATCCGAGTCAGCGCAAACGTGTCGGCCCATCCTGGTTACTAATTAGCTACGTAGGTTGAACATATTCCTAAACTTTCCCACGCAGAAGTAGTAACAGGAATATTTGCAAGGGTGGGATCGACCTCGTCAGCTCGATAGCTGAACGGCTTAGCTCACGGGGAGTTTCGTGCAAGTCGCTAGTCCCACGATTGCCTGCGTTGTTTCGAGTCTCTCTAAACCTCTTAAATCTCTGTTCGGCAGACTACCTTGAAAAAGTTTCGCTCTCACTTATCTTCTCTGTCGTTTTGGGCGCTCTGGAACGCTACCTGTATGTACGCATGTTTACACTCTGGCAACCGTGCGACGCAAACGATCGCGATAACACCAACTAACTCTGAGACGGCCGATCTGTCTATGCATGTTACCTGGAATACACTTACTGCTTACCAGATACATTGGTTAGCATATCGACCTTGCAGTAGACGAGCCTCGTGTTTCAACCACCGCCAAGAGAATACGCATACATGCACGTTTTCAGTTTGGGAATTTGTTCGAGATGTCAACCTGGAGTACAAAATGACTGTCGACATTTGGTGCTGCACGTAAACGAATTGTTCCCGCGCCCTTTTTGACTGAATACGCTCAAGCATACGAGGAATATCAATTCAAAACAAAGCTACAATAGCAGTTGTTGGAGTATCCATGACATTGCTTTCAACGGTACCAGAGTCATGCCAGGAACATGCGAAAGCGCCGTTGAACACCGTCGCTTTCCACGGCGGTATAAACTATTATCTCCATCTGCGCAACGCCTCTCGCCTTCCACTCCTCTGCGAGTTTGACAAGTGCTTCCGCGGACGCCCTCTGCCCCCACTCGAACCGGACCGCAGCAGGCAGGCGGTGCTCAAGAACAACGTACACCGTTGTAACCATCCGGGTAATCGGAGTATCCATACCCGTTCTCCTGTGTTGCTGGTACGAGCGCCGTCCTCCCGGAATACGAACACAACATGGTACGATAGAATGTTATCTCGGCATCATGACATATTTGCATGGTCGGCGGTGCCAAGGTTTTCAGTTGACGCATTCGAGCCCTTCCCATGCATCAACCGATCATACAGTTGTTCTGCCATACACTTCACGTCATGGTGATTAGCATACTTTCTTCGGAGAACGAATAGGCAGGAGTCAGTTCTGGACAACCGACAGAAGCTGCGATAGCACCCCCGTATCCAATTCCTGGAAAGACTCCGGGACTCGTGTTCTACAAGCGAATTTCTGACCAAAATACGTAAACAATGTATGCGCGGCGCCGGCAATGCGTTCGTGTCGTCGCCAAACCAAAGGGTAGCACAATGCGCCAAGAAAAAACAAATTTACCTTCTCGCACTTCCGATGTTTGATATGTAGACGTGCCCCCAGCAGGCATCCCGTACATCAGCTCTATCCGTGAGAATCGGCGTCCATCCTTGGGTAAATATAGTTACTGGCCTTACACCGCGGATAAGGCGGCCGACCTCCTATCTGGTATGCCTTGAGGACGAGTTTACCTAAGCTCTCAGACAAACACGTAACGGAGGGGGTGACCAAGTATACCCGTACGCGCATTTCCGCTGCTTGGGAAATCGTGTACGCGGGTAATACATCTCCTGTGTCGCCAAAGCCACCTCCTGGCGATGAGCAAGGGCACAAATGCAACACGGCGGTGGCAAAGAGACGCACGGCCTGAAAGCGTCAACAGGTCCGTACCGTAAGTGCTGCCACCCACTGGATTGCTACGTACCGCAATTGAATTACACAGGACGTATACCGGCGTTCAGTATCTATGTACGAGAGTACGTACTCGTACTATCGTACTCGTACTCAGTACAGGTATGTACGCTACATACGAGAGGTATTGAGCACCTGTTGAAGTGAAGCGCAAAAACCGGACCGAGTGCGTATTTATACAGGTGCGAGCACAGATTGCTGACATATATACGCTGCTGCTCTGCTGTGTATTACCCGGTATCGTATTATACCAGGTACGAGACAAAGCGCAAGTCTGCGCAGTGCAAGCATAGGCGGTGTGTACGATATTATACCTGGTACAGAGTAGACTCCCAGGTATATAGACTGAGATTGCTCCGATACACAGCAGAGTACTACTGTCATGTACTCGTACGTAACGGCGCATATCATGCTACTGTAGTATACCAGGGTACCAACTATAGTATCACTACTCGTCGTACTGCTGGAGTGCTGGTGTTGGTTCTCGCGCTGGTTGGTGCTAGTGGAGCTGGTGCTTCCAGTGCTGCAGAAACTGCTTGCGAGTACGTATGGTACGCCCGGCACATGATACCGGTAGCCAATTCCTCACAGGCTAAGAAGTGACCCACCTACTCTTCTCGTAGACAGCTTTCTTGGCTAACTACCGCTAGCGATGGGGAATGCAAACCATGTACTCACGTCGCCAACACAAGTAGTCGCTCCACTTGCGCTGTTACGATCGCCGCCAGTTACCTCGCCAGGTTTACGTACTCGTATACCCGGTACCTGGTACACGTACGTGTAGACGATCTCTAAAAGACCACCTTTGATCTTTGTCCGTGACTTTCTAGACCGCGGATTTCCGCAATCTCGACGCGTTGTCGGTTCCTTCGGCCTCCCTCCAGGCATGTCAGCAGCGGACAGGCGGGTTCCACGCGGGGTGGCCGGCAGTAGGGGAACAACAGCTGCATCTACCTCCCGTTTGACCTGCTGCTGTAGCCCCAAGGTCCCGGCCTCTCAGCAGCACTCAAAACTTCTATCGCGACGCGTACCTCACCTCCTGCCCATTCCATTGGTCGAGAATGCACAAATAAATGTGCTGCTGATTGGTCAACCCTTATGAGGACCCTTATGGGATCTGCCTTATCGGGTGTGTGATAATTATTTTAAAATAACCTACATATATATGATTGGTCAAACCTTATTATGGGGGACTACTGCTGTACAGTAGGTAAGACCATGTATTTGTTGCTCTCTAAAGGCGGCGACGCAGGCGGCACGGTATCACGCGAGGTTGACTCCAGACGATGACGCAAG